>JAJONY010000599.1:0-45401 GCA_029582405.1 Solanum gandarillasii | reverse complement strand
TAGAAATATGTATATATTCCTACTTAGAATAGGAAGAAGAATAGGAATAGGAATCCTAGTTAGAAAAGGATTTCAATGTATATGTATTGTCTATAAATAGGGTCTCAATGTAACAATTTAGATACACAATTCAATATTATTTTTCCCACAGGTTTAAAGTTGTTAACATATACAAACACAATTTTTTAAAGTAAAATGTTGGCTTTTTTGTTTTCACCATTCGAAAGTGCATTATATCCTAGATAAAAATTAGAAATACATGATATTTAAATATTCAAAATTAAAATAGGTTGTGTTCTGCTCTCAAAATAAAACAAAAATGTTGTGTTCTATGAGATTCGAACCCGCGCAACTGGGGTGGAAATGAACAGGCTTAACCACTGCGCCACGGAAGAGTTTATGTCAAGGTTGTTCAGCATTAATTATTTATCCCTTAAATCCAGATTTTGACCTCTCTATATGATGTAATTTTCCGGCGAAGGGTGTTTAGCTGACCACCCTTGGATGGTTGTAGCTCCGCCCCTGGTTGTGCCTCGTCTATTGGAAGCAATACACAAGACTTGAAATACCCAAAGGAGGGATTTGCTAATAAAATTTCGACTAACAAGTCCTGGTCTTTTTTTAATCCATTTAGCTATGTCCATTTATGTACGTCTTGTTAACTAAATAATCAGTTATACCACGCCACGTATCATCCAGTTGGCTCAAGCCGAGGAGAGATAAAGAAAAATCAAAGATATAGTGATCATGCCATAAGACCTTGTTCCTTTCTACTTATGTTCTATATTTTCCTCCGTTTTACTGCTTGTGCGTACCAAGAGTCTTTCTCCGTAACATTTTCAAGGACAATCACAAGCAAAGACCTATGATCCATTAAAATAGAGGAGAGAAAGATACAAGTTTTAGATAATGAGCCCACCAAATAAGTGATCACCAGAGAACTATGAGAGAGAAAACTGAAGAGAGGAATAAAAAAAAGCTAATGTCTAGATTCTAGAAGAGAGAAGAGAGAGGGAGAGAGAAGAGGAAATCGAATTCTGGCAACTGGAAGAAGTATGAGAGAGGGTAGAGCATCTCTCACTAAAAGTTGTATTTCCCTTATGTTTCATATGTCTAAATATGAAATTTTATGACATATTAGCTAAGTTGCTCAGACTCGGTGCTGGTGTTTGGTACGAGTACTGATTCTAGCTTTTGGATCCTTCATGATATAGTTGATGTTTTGATTGGCTTATTTTAAGTAGCTTTTGACTTTTAGGCTATTTTTTATTTTTGGAAGCGTTTGGGAAACACAAAAAGTGCTTAAAAACACTTTTTTAGGCTGAAAAAGTACCAAAAAAAGAAGAAGCGAAAAACCAAAAGTTGGGTGTTCCCAATTTATGTACTTTAGCTTTCAACTTATAAGCTACTTAAAATAGCCAATTTGAACACCCCCATAAACTTTAAGATTTAGGGATTCAGATCCAGTTATGGATACAGATGTGGGGATTCGGCTAAAAACAATTCAAATATCTAAAAATAGAGTTATAAACGCAAATTATGAGATATTATGTGGAAACTTGAGGAGAAAATATTAATCAAGAGGAGAATCTCAAGGAGACTCAGGAGACTAAAGGAAAAGGAGTGACATAAAAATTTCTATATACAAGGTATTCTATCATCTTTAATTTCACCTTTAATTTTGTTTTCATTACATAAATCATTGAATCTGTCCAGAATTATTTTGTCGATTTTGGTCAAAGTACCCAAAAATTGGTTGACCAAATCGGTTATGGATCCCACACTCATGTTGTGTTCTACATGGGTGCGACACTGGAAGTGAAGAGTTCAAGCTACTTAGCATATTAGCACTTCATTCGATCAAAGATCAACATTGAGTGCATACTTCTGTTTTTCTTAATTATTGTTTTTAAGCGTGTGTCACACATGACATGTTGGTTGTTGTACTTGTTCTTTTATTTTAACCCGTCTTCCTGGTGTCTACTTTTGGGCTTTCTGATGCCAGGTGATATTGCTGAATAAGTTTGACTTAACTCTTTTGGTTCATTTGATCACAAGGATGAGTACCTAATGGGTGCTGTATATTGATATCTCTGGCATATTTGTATAAATAGGGTGGTTGGGAAAATGATGAAACAGTCAAGGAGGCAGCTATCCGTGAAGCCATAGAGGAAGCTGGAGTTCGAGGGGATATAGTGGTAAGTCTCTTTAAGTATCTGCTTTGTTTTACTTCTATATTTGATACACAAGTTAGACTTTCGTACTGGAACTTAGTGTATGTTTCTGTGGCTTATGTGATTGCTTAGTGCTTGTTTAATTTTGTACCACTCGAGCAAGGACCAAACGTTGAATTCAGTGACTACTTACAATGCAGAAGTTTTAAAGCCTTTTCTGGAATTTAGTTCTTATAAATCCATTTATATCAAAATGGTCTTCATGTCTTCTTTTTACAACAACATAGTCAGTGCCCACAAAGTGGGGTCTGGGGAGAGTAGAGTGTATGCAGACCTTACTCCTATCTTGGAGATAGAGAGGCTGTACGCTATCTTTCTACATAAAATGTATTTTTTATTGATATAATGGGAACCTACACCACATATCAGGTGTATAAAAGAAAGTAGATAATTCTATACAAAATGTGATTTTCTATGACATCCGGTCATCTAAAGTTGTTGGATTTGAAGTGTCCCAAAACCCAAAAGTATACAAGTAAAAGAACATTCACTAATCTATCCATCTGATATCTATCTATCTATCTATATTATTTTTATAAAAGTGGGAACCTCAAAAGTTAAAGTTGAATTACTAAAAATTCCCTTCTAATTAACCTATTTTTACATTTAACAATAATATTATTATTAATAATAATAAATAAAAAACTAAAAGCTATTATTAGTAAAAGGTGTCATACATTTTTAAGGGATGCATCTATTCTTAGAAAGGTGTTAGATGTGGTTGTTATTTTTTCAGTGCTTATAAATATCTAAGTGGAATAAAGAAGTTTTTGGCAAGCTGGATACACAAAGAACCAAAGCACTAGAGGATCTGGCAGCTCTAGATCACTCCAGTGAAGGGAGAGTCCTTACTGTGGAAGAGAAACAAAGATTATTGAATCTGAAAGTTGAATTAGAGGCACTTGCTAAAGCTGAAGAAATTTTGAAGAAATTTCCTGGAAACAAAAATGGAGATGCAAATGGTTAAAAGATGCGGATACGAACACAAAATACTTTCTATCTATATCCAATTCCTATAGAACATTCAACAACATTGATAAGCTTAGGGAGGATGGTGGATACATAGAGGACAAAGCCAAGATAAAAGAAGAGATTTACTCTTCTATCAAAACCTTTACTCTGAGGATGAGGAGTGGAGATCCACATCCAACTTTGAAGGATTATCTAGACTATCAGAGGAAGACAAGCTGTCACTTGAGAGAGCCTTTGAGGAGGAGGAAGTCCAAACTGTGTTATTGTCTTGTGCTACAGACAAGGCTTCTGTCCAGATGAAATCACCATGACATTTTTTCAGAGATACTGGGATTTCATAAAGGCATAGGTAATGGGGACTCTCAATCATTTCCATCAGGAATGTCAAATTGTGAGATCATGCAATAGCACTTTCATTGCGTTGATTCCAAAAAAGAAAGGTGCAATATAACTTAGAGACTACAGGCCAATCAGTCTTACTGGGAGTGTTTATAAGATTGTACCAAGCTACTAGCAGAAAGATTGAAGAAAGTTATTGGCAAGCTAGTCTCCAAGTTTCAGAATGCTTTCATTAAGCAAAGATAGATCACTGATGTAGTACTCATAGCTAATGAAGCTCTAGTTTGGAGGATTAAATCTGGGACCCCTATTGTGCAAGCTTTGATATAGAAAAAGTTTTTGCTAAATTGGTCTTTCTCATCTCTAATTGGAGGAAGATGGGGTTTGGTGAAAACTGGATCAGATGGATAAGATTCAGCATTACAACTGTCAAATACTCAGAGTTGGTGAACAGGGAACCACTTGGATTCTTCTCTCCTCAGAGAGGGATCAGGCAAGGGGACCCTCTATCCCCTTTCTTGTTCATATTAGCGACGGAGGGTTTAAGCAAGATGATGGAGAAGGCCAGGGATTTACAATGGATTCAGGAATTCATAGTAGGGTCAGTTACTGAGAAACTCAGTCATCATTTCACAACTATTGTATGCTGATGACTCACTGATTGTGAGGCAGAAGAGTCGCAAGTTAGGTACCTAAACTACCTAAACCTAATACTCTCTCTGTTTGAGCCTCTAGCAGGACTACATGTCAATGTGCTGAAAAGTATTATTTAGCCTGTCAATAATGTACTAAACATAGAGGAACTTGCAAGTATTTTGGGTTGTAGCATTGGTGTTCTTCCTACCTCTTACCTAGGCCTACCTTTGGGTGCAGAGTACAAGAATTGTAAGGTGTGGAATGGTATTATTGAGAAATTTGAAGAGACTAGCTTCCTGACAATTGCAGTATCTATCTATGGGTGGAAGACCTACTCTTATCAATATCGTTCTTGATAGCCTGCCTACTTATTACATGTCTTTGCTTCCTATTCCTAGAAAGGTTCTAAAGCAACTAGACAAAATCAGGAGGGACTTTCTCTAGGAGGGGAACAGCAACACTCAGATATTTCACTTGATTGAATGGGATAGAGTCACACCACCTAAATGCAAAGGAGGTCTGGGAGATTAGAGATTTGGCGTCACACAACAAGAGTCTTTTAATGAAATGGCTTTGGAGGTATGACACTGGTGAACCAAGCCCATGGAAGGAGGTGGGTAAGAACAAGCATGGTGAAAGTGATCACTGGAGCACAAAAATCTCTAATGCTCCTTATGGAGTGGGCCCTTGGAAACCCATTACCAAGTTAGGGAGTGATTTCTTCTGGTGCACCTATTATATACCTGGTAAAGGAGCTCACATTAGATTCTGGAAGGACAAATGGCTCAGTGGTACCACCCCCCATGGAGAAGTTCCCTTATAAGTATCAGATTGGTGTGAATAGGAATTCCACCATAGCTCATAATAGAAATGGAAACAATTGGGATATTCTATTCAGATGGGCAGTTCAAAATTGGGAGATGGACCAACTGATGGAATTGCTAGCAGATATGGAAAGATATAATATTGATGTGACCATGGCAGATAATATGTGTTGGGGAGGAAGGGGACTTTCACAGTGAAAGAATGCTACAGGAAGATTGGTACACAAAACCAAGTAGTTGACAATTAGCCCTGGAAATTAAAGTTGCCTCCTAAGATTATTTGCTTTAACTGGATTGCTCTCCATGAAGCTAGGTTGACACAAGACAATCTCAAAGGGAAAGGTCTCCAGTTAGTGAAGAGATGCTACCTATGTTTGGATAAGTTGGAAACTGTGAATCATCTATTTTTTGCACTGCAGGGATGCTACTAATCTTTGGAACACGTTCTTTTGCATTTTTGGGTTGAAATGGGTCATGCCACATACCATAAAAGAGGCACATATGAACTGGAGCATGTGGAGAATTGATGAAACCATCAAAAGGATCTCACTAATGATTACTGTTGCTATCTTTTGGAGTATTTGGAATGAGGGGAATAGGAGGTGTTTTGATGCAACCTTAGCTGCAAATTACTCTCTCAGAACCAGAAGCCTAGTCTTACTTTTTTGCTGGACTAAATTGGCTAATTTATCTAGCACCGGACAATTTTTGGAGTTTATTGGTTCCCTCGTCTTATATTGACTAACTATAAAGGAACTTCCTTTTTCTTTATCTCAGTTTCTTTTGTCAATTTTCTTTCATTGTAAGTTGTAAATATGCATCTTCTTGATGCGCTTTTGTTAATGAAATACCCCACTTTATCAAAAAAATAATATAAATTTTTATGCAATTTCTGATACTTGAAAATAACTCCAAGCGTTAACTTTTTACATGTTTTCCTAGTTTCTTTAGTTACTGTACAATTATATTATTACCCTCTGGGTAAGATATATAACATCTTATAGCATAGTTATGGAATGTTCTTGTTGTTTTATTGTAGCTACAACCAGTAAAGTGTACATTTATCATTCGATGTTGTTGTAATTGTAATATTCCTCATGTTAAAATTATAGGTCCATCTTCTTAGAATTGTGAAGGCTGTGACATTTTAACCAGCATTTTCAAATTTATTAAAAAGGTATAAAGATCATATATAGAATGGGTGAAATAATACTACAACCCGTGTGAATACAAATCAACAAATTGCTCTACTTTTGTGGAACATATTTTCTATATTTATTTTTTAAATTAATTAAATATGCTTGACATTCATTATTTTGATGATCTTATATTTTTTAATTTTATTTTTTTAACCCAAACATATTGATAATAATATTTATGTAAATAATTAAATTATATGGATTATATTGATATGGGACACGCGCAACACGCGTACGATAGACTAGTATCTATAAAAGAGTTTTCAGTTCTTTCAGATGCTCTCCTATTCTTTTACATCCATAGTGTCGGAATGGTCGCTAAATGTGTTACATCATTGATTCAATCCCTAAGGCATTCCATTCACCACAACTTGTATGCAATTGGGCGATTAAGAAGTATATGATTGAGTAATAAACATACTCCCTTGTTTTCTTCACGTAAACCACCAGCAAATGAGAGTTGGCTTTCTATTCGTTTTTCTCAGCTGTTTGAATGACTTCATATGCTGCTCACAAAGAAAGACACTTCCCTAGGTCTCTAGGTATCCAGACTGACTCGTGAGGAAGTTCCTTTTTCACCCTCAACAATAGCCTATGTTGAAGGACTTGATTTTGAAAATCCCTTGGTTCTGACCTTTCCTTTTTCAAGAGGCCCTATATGTGCATCCTTTTTTTTTTTTTTTGCAACTGGTAACTTGTTATATGTGCATCTTTTTTCTTGTACAGGATATCCATCATTTCAGATAGTTCATTCATCTTCTAATCTTGCAAGTTTTACCCGAACTCTAGCCCTATAAGAAAGATCACCTCTCCCTGACTTTGTAAACCTCGGAAACTACAACTATCTTCTAGTTTGAGTTGTTAAGATGGATGGGAATGATATACATAAGGGAGCATCCCCATACCAACTGTGCTTTCAGTTTCAGTAGCTATTTTTGTTTCTATTTCTTATATTGAACTTCACATTTTTGTTGAAATCCTCTCACCCCTTCATTATGCTCCTCCATAATGCTACTCAACATGGTTGCTTTATGTGGTCTGTCCTTCATTCTCTCCTTTGAACTGTATATTTGTTAATGATTACTTTCCTATTGGATTTATTTAATCTTTAATTTTCTTAAACCACATCCTTTCTATGACTATATGGTACCGGGTTATATGGTCATATTAATTTTTCAGCGTTAACCTGGATGTAGATTTTGGGTCTCCACCCTTTTATCCTGGAGTGAACTACCTCAATCATAAACAAGGTTGCATCCAATTTTTGTCTACTTGCCATAAAAGCATTTTGGGACATTGAGGTCATCTTATAATGCCATATATTAGTTACATTTTGAAACTGAAATTCTTTCCAAATAACTAGATTTGGAAGTTATTTCATTAAATAATTAGTCCTGTTACACTGTCATTGAGATCCTCTTAGTTACTACAGATAAGTGTCTTACTTTACCCTTGACTTTTGCTTTTAAGTTTGTTACTATTTCCTTTGATAGTTGAAATTTTGTGTTAATTAATTTTTTTATGAGAGATCTTTTATAACATGAACTGAGACTGTGTAGGCTCTGATGATAAAATATCCCGTTTCTTTTGTCTCATGTTAAATATGATGTAAGGTGGAGCTATGTTCTCTCCTCTTCATTTTCTTCTTCTTCTTTTCCCTTCATGACTTGAATATAGCAGAAAGTTTGAAGTCTCAAACCTGGGATTGGTGGAATCATAAAAGTTACTTCTAGGTTCATCCAATATCTACATTGGTGAGAGGTAGCAAGTAGAATTAGTCAAGGTGTGCAAAAGGTGGGCTGCACGATCGGTTTTTAAAAAGAAAGAAATTCATTAAGATTATGAATATTATGCATCTCTGTTTGTGCATATAATTGCAGTACCAAGAATTAGGAAATATTCCTTTAGATTGAGTTAATAACTCCTATCCTAATAAGGAGCCTTCTTGTTTGTTTACCCACCAATTTCACCAAATGTTTTCTCCTCCTTTTCTTTTTTCATGCAAATGCTTATTTGTTTTATTTCATTGTTTTTTCCTGTATTGATAATATTTTGTGCATTTTATCTTGAAGCACTTTCTGGGACACTACCTCTTTAAAAGCAAGACACTCCGGGACGAGTTCAGTCCAGAAGGTTTGTGTAGAGCTGCCATGTTTGCTTTGTTGGTGAAAGAAGAACTTGAGTGCTGGCCTGAACAGAGCCTTAGGAGAAGAAGTTGGTTGACAGTTCCAGAAGCAATTCAATGTTGCCGGCACCCATGGATGCGACAAGCTCTGGAGGACGGATTTTTGAAGTGGCATGACAGTGGTATGACAAGCACAATGAATTGCGAGGACTAGTTTTTTTGTTTGTTCCTCTGACCAACATTGAGGTTCCTGTTTCTGAAGTCTGAACGAAAGAAGGCAATTGTTTAGAGCTCGATGGTGTGTATTAGGTTCAATTTCATTTTAGGACTAGGAAGTAAGAGAAGGTGCATTTTAATGATTTCTCATTGATGAATAGACTTGATGGTGAATTGGAGAAAGAAGAAACAAGAAATCTCTCATTTGGCTTGATACCCACAATTAGTCAGTTTAACAAATGTTGGTAGTATTGTAGTTACATTGTCATTTCTCATCACAAACAAATGTTATGGGGAATTAATCACGAACCAATAATGTTATAAATCCCAAAATCCACCTATGCTATTCTCATAATAATGTAGTGCAAAGAGCTAATCTAATTGATCAAACAGTACGTCATTGGATGCCGTTAAGATTGAAAGAGATATCTTAAAGGAAAATGTGGATTGTTAAGGAGGCTATAGATAATTCTCAAGTGAACAAATCAAGGGAGTTAAATTAGTTATAAGAGAAATTGATGAAGATGATAGATGTTTATCAATTCTTATGTGCTATTTGTTACCACATTTTTATCAAGTGATGCAGTTTGTTAGGTTATAATTTATATGAATCCTCAAATCTTTATATATTAGTTGAAGTGGAATGTTTGCTTATGTAAATTTGCATGTAATATCATATATTCGACATGTTCGACAAATGGTCTGTATGTTGTACCTATATGTTAGAACCCTAAATCAATGAAAAACCTAGCTACTGAATTAGGATGAGGAAGCCACATATGGGTCGTATCCAGACATACAGTTCTTGAGTTGTATTAGTTGATTCATGTATTTTCAAAACAAGCCACATAGAGAGCTTTGGCAAAAAGTCAAGTTGAAAGCTGACAATTATTTCAAATGAGCTCACACAAGGTCTAACTTTTAAACAAGTATATCTCCTCGGATGTGAACTGTTTGGTGGTCAATTACATATCAAACAAAATGTTGTTGAGTGTAGTTTCCAACTAATCAAACCGTTCATCAATTCAAAATTTGTACACAGTGTTTTTCTTGATATGTTTCAAAAAGTGTATATTTGCGTTGCTCAAAGTACAATAAGTAAATCAATTGAGTGTTCATTAATATAAATGCATAAATGATAGCACCTTTCTTGACCTTTTTGGTTAAGATTAAGGTGACATAAAAAGTAAAGGTGGATCAAGTGAAACACCATTGTGAAAGGACCTTGAAGCATTCAGCTCACCAAGTATTTGATAAATTGTCAAAATACCTTGAATAGTGTTTGGTTTCTAACCTGAGCTCCTATCACTATGATTGTTATAAATTAAAGTCGTAAGGCTTGAGTCATCTACGGCCACTTAAAGTTGTCCGCATATTTCACTTGGACACCTCAACTAAGGCTTGTACTTATTGAACACCTTATTTATTCAAAAATCATTCCTATTAGACACAAAATGTTGACATGGCAAAAAAATTGTGTTCCACACTCCTTGAGCGCGTATAGCAATTAAAAATCATATTATTATTTTTTTGTTTTTCATCTTATATACTTAATTTTTTTTAAAAAACCAATAAAAATAAAATGGAAAAATCATGTCTTCTTCTTCACTTCTACACCGCAACCATCCTTTAAGTACGTCTGCCTCTCTTTCTCTAACCCTTTTTTATTCTTCTTTTGCTTTTACCTTCATTTTTTAAAAGTTATTATTATATAGATCTAAATCTCAAATATTTTAGCAAAGCTCCATTTTTTTGATAAAAATAATATGAATTGATTATTTTTTTCAGCAAAAGTCTATTCTTTTTCAGATAATTATGATAGTAAGTGATTAAAGAAAATAAATCCAAAATGGGTGAAAATCTTTGAAATGGCAGCAGATTTTGACGAAGAAGAAGAGGGGCCGGGGGGGGGGGGGGGTAAGGGTGGACGTGGGTTGATTGAAAATAATTTGTTGTTTTTTTTTAAATTCTTTTTTATCTAATTGCCACGTGTCATCATTTTATTGGTCTATCTGCTATGTATTTGTGTTTGACACACACGCACTTCAGTCTTTCAACAAATTTTTATTTTGTGTTTAATAGATATAAATTTGTTAAGATTAAAGTGTTCAATAGGTACTGGCCTAAGTTAAGGTGGCTAACTGAAATATGCGGACAATTTTAAGGGGATGTATATGACTTAAGCCAAGTCGTAAAATAGTATATTGATCTTTGTAGGCTGTAGCACATTAAATACTGTAATTTATGTATGTAAAGCTAAACTTTCCAATTCAAGAATTCCTAAGTGAGTCTCATATACGATACGTTTCATTTATCTCGATCTTCTTTTGATGAGTTAGTGTGAATCACTATATATGATACACCAGTTATCGTAAAATTTATATGATTGAATTACCTTTAGGGTGTGTTTGGTATGAAGGAATTCCAATTTTCTCATGTTTGGTTGGGTAAAATGTTTTCCAAATCAACTCATTTTCCTCAAATTTAAGGAAAATGACTTCCCTTAAAAAAATTAAGGAAAACATTTTCCAAAACTCTCCTCCGACTTCAAATTACAATTTTTTTTTTTGAAAAAAATCAATTTTTTGTTGAAAAAAAATAAATTTAAAGCTTTTTTTTAAAAAAATATTTTCAACTTCAATTTTTAATTTAAATGTACTCCTCTTAAAGTCACAGTACTTCATCCTTTCTGCTGTATCCATCATGAAATGTTATTTATTATTTTTGTCATGATCCAAGACTACTTTCTAGTCATAACACGGTTCTTAGAGTCACAAGTGACCCCAAACTAACCCTTGATACTGGCGTACGTCATGAGCAACTAAATATAAACATGTTTAAGAACTAAAATGATTGAGTGAAAGCATAATTATGAAATAAGCTGGGACTAAGTAAACTAAATACAATAACATTAATTGACTGTCTATGAAGCCTCCACTAATATGACTATAGGTAGTCGGGGCATGACCCATGCATCCCTTAATCAATACGTATGAATAGAAATAAAATATTGTAACTACAAACTGACTTGAGTCATCGAATAAAGAGAACTCATCACCTGCTAGCTGGAAGTTATGATTTCCCTAACTAAGATCCTGAATACCTAAATCTGCATCATAAAATGATGCAATGCCGAATGACATCAATACATGAAATGAAGTTACACTTAAAAGTGAATATATGCAATCATAGCAAATACTGATGAAAGAATAGACTAAAACTGAATCTATTGAGCTAAATGAAGAACTATAAAGATAGATTAAAACAAAGTCAAATGAATAGTAACACATGCACGTGTTCTTTAAAAACAAAACCTTAAAAGTGAATATATGCAATCATAGCAAATACTAAAATAATAGAACTTTACTTTTCTTGAAAAGTTTCTTACCACATACATACATCACATGAGCTCATGATATCCAATAGCTAACCTAGTTGGGAGGCTGCCCTATACCATGCAAGGGTATAAAACCTATCTATCTGATGTGGACCCACTAACTGAGCCTCAAAGGTCTAAAAGAGTTGATCGACAAAGCGCTATACTCAAATCGATTGGACTAAGATTTTCTAAACCTACGTCCTCTTGGTGCTAAATAATCCTCCCAAAATAGTCTATATATGATCATAATATATCATGAAAATCATAACTGAAAACATATTATGAGTCTTTGCTCAAATTTGTTAAATTTTACTATTGGGGAGATTAAGCTCACAATTATCTGAAACATACAAAGATCTGATCATTGATGATAAATTGGAATGTCATACTCCATAAACATTGATGGCCTATCGAAATGTCATACTGCTTAAGCATTAATGACATATCTAAATGTCATACTGCTTAAGCTTTATTGGAGTATCCGATTCTCATACTAATTATGAATCATATACTTAATCGACTAGCTATAAAAATATTGATACATTCATAATTAGATAAATTTTCTATCTGTTTGAATAAAGTGGGAGCCTTAGCTCAAAATCTTTTTTCTAAATTCATATGCTGAAATCTATTTCTAAAACATAATCTATTTCTTTCTTGAACTCTTTCTTGAAATAATGCACTTGAAGTTTGAAATAAGAATATTTCTTGAAATACTTCTTGAAAATCTTGGACTTACTTCTTTCATGAAAACAATGCAGATGAACTAATATAACAATATTTTTAGATAACTTTGACTAAAAAGGGGTCCATGTGATATAATAAGCATGAACCATGAATAAAAGAACATTAATGATATGAAATATCACAATTCTAATAATAAAACTCAAGAATCAAGAATTGGAAAACATAGAAGATTAAAAAGTCATGAACTTTGGGGTATAGAAATGTAACACCTTAGAATTTGGAAAGAAAGAAAATGAGTTTTTGGGTTGCAGGCTGTGTCGATGGGTCTTATATACGGACAATAGAAGCTTCTACGGGCTGTAGATGGAAATCATAGGAAGAGGGAAAATAGTTTTTCTAAAATCAAGTCTCAGTACCCCTTTTATGGCTAACTAGGACGACCCGTCATTCTAAGTACGAGTTGTAGGTAGATCTCGTAAGTGGGTCCCATACTTAGTAAAATTTTGAGGGTCAAGTTGGTTTATACAGTTTACTGACCATAGGAAGACATACGAGTCGTAGACAGGGTCCGTCAAAAGTTAATAAAAAATTAAGGTTTCTGAACTTTTTTCCTGTTGACCAGTATGGTCCAAACCATAAAAAGGTTTCGACAGTTATTTTAAGGGGCTTTTGATTCTTCTTTCTAATTGTTTTAAATCAAAACTGTCCTTTTTATCCTACCCTAAGACCTATATAAAAATTTTAGTTCCTAAAACTACCCACTGCAATCCCATTCTCCCAATACCCCGAAACCTAACCAAATTCATCATCCCCAAATTCTCTCAAGACTAAGGAAGGAGAAGAAGTTAGGGTTAATTCAAGTTCATCAATCCTCCATTATTTTTGGGCTTCAAGCATCAAGGTGTGGGGGTCACCCGTGGAGTCCATTCCTCCCTGGGGTCCCTAAAGTTTCCAATTTCTCAATCTCAATTTCATTTGTTTAAGCTAAGGTTTCAATTCAATCTTTAAGGGTTTCATTCAATTGTGATTGATTATTGTTAATTAAGTCTTCTAGTGCATGATTCAATGTTAATACATTGTATTTAGTTGAAATTATATTGACCCATTCTTATATTATGATTTTCAACTATGAACCTATGAACTATGAATTTATGAAGATATGCACGTTTTTATGTAATTATCATAAATGATTTAGGGATGCTTTTAAAGGAAAGTATCAATGTTATTGTGAAAGGTTTACTCACATGCTATTATGATCATGATTGTGAAAGGTATTTCTCACTTATTAATTCACATTGGTGAAAAGTTTTCTCATCTATGTTGAATTATGTTTAAGGAGTTATTCTATGTTTTGATCTTGAAAGATGTGGATTGGTATTGATCATTGAATTTTCTATGTTATATTGATATTGACTTTTATTTGTTCCGTTGGGATTTAGACTTATCACCAAGAGGGCTTTGAGGTGGAGGCTCAAAAAGGATAGTCTAGTAGCAACCTCTAGTCACAAACTATATACCTTCGTAGGATAAATGACCTAGCTATTGGATCCACTTTAGCAAAAGATGATATGTACGGATTCTACCTTGGCTAGTAGATTCCCCTTATTTTGGTATGAGGGATATACCGGATTCCATGATTTAAATCTCATGGTCTTATTGTCGGTTGCAACTAATATCCCACAAAATGACTATGTTTCTTCAAAACTTTTCTTATGTTGTTTATGATAATGTATTTGACCATATTTCATGATTCACATGTCATTTCTTCTTTAAGTCCTTAAATGTTCAAAGAATGATCATGCCTATATGTTTTAAGCCATTCATGATATCATGCTTATTTTATGCATATTGCCCCATACTTAGTACATTCCATGTATTAATGCATACTTGTACCTACATTGTTTTACTAATGCAGGGTCCGACACTCTTATCTCCCATACTCGTGGTTGGTTGGTTTCATTGACTTTGAAGATTGGTGAGTCCTCATGATCCGAGGATCGAGACATTTTTATAGATTTATGTCATTTTGGTTTTCATACTTTGTATGTGAAGTATGGGTTACGTCTCAATCACCTTTCTTATGATGTATTAGATATCTATTGAGACTTATGATCGACTTCCGCTTTGTCAAAGCTCTTTGATGTATAAAATGATATATTTTGAATTTTTTATTTCTATTATCTTGTATGATGTATGCTAAGTGGCTTGTGTAGAGCCTCTCGGGGTCCTATACTCCATGTTACACCTAGGGTATAATTTGGATCGTGACAAACTTGGCATTGCGATCACAAAGTTTAGAACTGTCCTAGGATGTCTCATAAGCCACGTCGAGTAGAATCATGTTCATGAGTGTGAAGCTCGCCACATTTATGAAATGGAAGCTATAATACGCTTAGGAAATTCTACTTCTTTCATCACTCTAAAGTCGTGCGATAAAGTTTAACTCTGTGTGTCTATCTCCTAATTCTTTTCCAATGCTTTTCAGGATATGGCCCCTCAAAGAGCATATGTTAGGAGGAATGTGAATGAGAATGTGGAATGAGATGCTCCTCAAGATCTCCAAGAATCTCCACAAGTTCCAGCTGACCCTTTGGCCGAAGTGACTAATGCAGAGTTTCGAGCTACTTTTCAAGTGTTGGCCCAAGCTATAACAGCTCAAGATGATAATAAGGTTGTGGTCCCTGTGAACCCAATGGTGGGTATGGCAGAAACTAGAGAAAAAAACTTTACAATAATAAGTCCCTCGGTGTTCCATGGTTCCAAGGTTGAGGAAGACCCTCAAGAGTTCATTGATGAGGTGCAGTGTTATTAAAAGCGAAAAGCGCAAAAAAGCTCTAAGGTCCGTGGGGGCTTTAAGTGCAAAGCGCAAATAAAGCGTGGGATTTAATGAAAAAAGGCGCAAAGGGAGAAAAAAATGTGTATGTTTAGTCCAAGACTAATAATTATAAACATGAATGAATATATGACCAAAGAAATTGAAATTTTTTTATGATAAAGTGAAATATCAATTGTTAAGTGTCACACTTCTTCATAAGAGGCTCATTGACAAGGAAAAGTTTGTCTTAGAACTTTGATGACGACACTGAAGCACACATAAAGCGAGGCGAAGCGCTCAACACGTTTTGAGCCTCACTTTAGGGCTTAAGCACGCTTAAAGCGCGCCTTTGGTAACACTGATGAGGTGTATAAGGTTTTGATGATCATGGGAGTGACGCCGGTTGAAAAGGAGGAATTGACCACTTATCAACTTAAGAGTGTTGCTTCAGTTTGGTTCAACCAATGGAAGGAAGAGAGGACGGTTGATGCGGGTCCTCTTGATTGGGAGAAGTTTAAGGTTGCTTTCCTTGATAGATTCTTTTTCCTAGAGATGAGGGAAACAAAGGTACTTGAATTCATTAACCTTCGTCAAGGGAATATGAGTGTGAAGGAGTATGCCTTTAAATTTACACAATTGTCTAAGTATGCTCCTACTATGGTTGCCGATCCTAGGGAAAAGATGATTTTGCGCCCAAACACACAAGCAAGTGTACGTGGTAATGCAAGTAGTAAAGTAGATTTTTTTAGAGCCAGGTGTCGTACCCACAGAGACTTAAGATTAGATTGTATTTATTTCTTCAAGTAACTAGAACGTAACACAAGTGTTTTTAGAAAAAGTGATGTATTATGCTAAATGATCAATCTGCTAAACACTGAAGTAAACTAATATGATTCAATTTCAACTTGGAGTTAAAACAATGACTTGGGGAATTCCAGAGCTGCAACCTGCTATGGATTCATGCATACTATCTTCTTTAATGGATATTAATCGATTATCGAATCAATGATTGCAGGGTTAAATGTATGATCATGGTCTCTCGACCTCTAATCGCCTACCATAATTGGCAGCCTAACTACATCGTTGAGCGGGATAGACTGAACCAATTACCAAGTATTACGTTTTCATCCCGTCTATTAACCAACTAAGGTTTCTAGGTATATCCCTATCCTAGATACAGATCAACCCTAAATCTAGAGAAGATCATGCTCCTTTTGTCCCAAATTCTCTCCTCTTATTCCTCTCCCGATTTCAATTTAGACAATACATTTATTTCAATGGTGGCCAGTCACAAAATATTATATTAAGAACAAAAGAAAAATTCATACGATAACCAAAATCAATCCATCAAAGTCAATAAAATACAATGATCCCGTAGCCACAACCCTAGAACTAGGGAGTTTAGCCACTTATAATACGATTCTCAATCTTGAAATATTCAATAAGCAGAAGAGAAATCGAATGAAGTAAAATTTAGGAATGAACCGTAAGAATAAATGAAATAACTCCAAAAGTATTCATTCTCAAAAAATGAGAAAAAGAATATTTACAATAACAAAACTCAAGTCTATTTATAATTTAGGAGAGTCTGCCAAAAATCTGCACTTACGTCCGTGACGCGCACACACCTAGTAATTTCAACTTTGAGTGAACTCCTCCTCTTCATGACGCGGAAAGGATACACAGTCCTCTGCCTCGATATCACCATTGTAAAAATAAATAATTCCCTCTCCGCGTCGTGGAGAGGATACAAAGCACTAGATTTATTTTCCTTTTGCCTTTATATTCTTCTTTGACACTTTATTGTTTATGCTTTTGCACTAGGACCCAATCTTCACTGCCCATACATCCACTTTTGTGTTCATTTTCTCCTTGTTTCCCAATCTGCAAGCATTAATCATATTGGTTAATCATAATGCAATAATCATGACTCAACACTATCAATAACTCACGAATTCGTCCTTAAACTCGGCTAAAGCATGGGTATTATTTGGTTACTAGTCATATAAATACGCCCAAGATTACCACCCAACACTTAGAGCTTTGTTTATCCTCGAACGATTCACCATCCTACTCCCTAGACCTGGACTCCCTAACAATAAAATTTGTGCTTCCACTACTTACTTTCAGGAATCTTTGATCAATCCACACTAACAATGTGTTCATTTACACTTGACCTTGGCCATCATATAGGCACCACATGACTTAAAGTATTGACTTAGCAAATTTTAGAAACTTAATGCTAGCCATTTGATATCGCCTGTCTTTCATCAAACAAGTGCCCCTCACGCAAAAAAAGTAGTCCACAAACTTACTCACAAGATTTAGTATAACGTATGGACTTATCGTCAAGATTCAAACCTCCCACTTACAAGGAACATTCACATATATGCACAGAGTACCATATGTTTTGCCCATTATGTATATCTCTACTAATTAAGTATGCTTTTCAAAGAATCAAGTTGGGCTTTCAAGGGTTGTAATGTAGGCTAGGGGATGGGTAGGAAAGCGATATAGTAGTGACTTACACTTCCCTAAGAACTGTGTACGTTTTAGACGTCATCACCTCTTTATTTCCTTTTTCTTCATTTTTTGGCCCTTCCTTTAGAATCCTATCACAAGTAACTCACATCATTTCATGAATTTCCCCTAGATATTTATTACATATAGCGATTTCTTTTTCATTTTTTATAGGGGGCTCATTCTTTCAATGTGAGCTTTTTCATCACCTTGCGGCTATATTGGTCACCTTTTTACACTTAACCCATCTCTTGACTTTCAATTATACTAATTCCAATCAATCTATGCTACAGTGCTTAGGAAATAAGGGTGCAAAAAACTAAGGATTCAGTAAAATTGTTCAGGTAAAGATGCGGCTACCAACAAAAAGGTTGTAGGCTCAAAGGGTCTACTAGTGAGAGTATATATGATGAGGCCTATTATCATTTCCTAAACAAAGCACACTTTCAATTTTGCTTCAATAACATGCCAGACAAGTTCTAGACTAAGATGCACTACATGGAATTCACAATGTCTCACCACACATAGCACAAGTTTAAATCAAGTCAGCTTTATCATCAAGCACAAACACTCAGGTCATGTAAAAGTTCAAATTAAGCTTAAGTTGCAATATTTAGAATCAAATACAAGAATTCAAAGGAATCCACATATATTTATCCACATGCTTTCATACAAGATTATCCTTTCAGAATGTAAGCTTCAGCACAAACACCAAACCTAAGACTCAATGACAAAAATTACCCTTAAGACGGTTGTCATCCATCTATTATAGAGCAATGAGACTTAACTACAATGACTCACTCGATCCTAAGAAGAATTTTTTTTTTGTATTTTGTATGGTTCAAATGGACTATCTTGGTCAAAGAACCGATTACAAACTCCAAGGAACCCAAAATAAAAATAAAATGAACAAAGCTACTATTGTTCAAACTACTATATACATTAGATATGAATTGACACCCCACCCCACACTTCAAAATCAAGCATTGCCCCCAGTGCGACAAAACATCAGAATTATTAAGTACAAGGGTAAGGTGAAGCACTCCTTGATAAATCCTCTATGCGCACACCCTAGGCTTCCTCCATGGATTGAAGTGGATCCATATCCTCTGTATCGAAGTCAGAGTCCACATTAGAACCGGTGCAAATCCTATCCTCATATGTGGGCACATCCTAATCCATGAGCTCAAAAAATTCTGGCCCAATGTCCAGTATGGCCTTCGCATGTGCATTTAATGGATACCTATTGTCCACCTCTCTAATCTGTTCTGTAGTTAAGGCCCAACATCCATTCATGTGCCTCAGCATCTCTGGCCCATACATATAGTCCTTAATCATCTCATCTCATTGGTGGCGCTCCGCAGTAAATAATGTCGGACCAAACTCATTATCATGCCCATTCGTCTTGGTAACGTCCATTGACACAACAAAGAGTGGTGCCAATTAATCCAGACTCTCATCTGGAACACCTGCAAAATGACAAAAATGGGTGATAAGGCCTCCAAAGGAATACCTCTTTCCTCTGTGCACACGGACTTTCCTCATAGCATATTTTAATATTGCACCGATATTGAGTTCAGTGTTGGTCATCAAAGCATACACCAAGCACACCGTATCACGAGTGATGCCTAATAGTGCAACCCAAGAATCAAGCAATTCATGACGATATTCAATCAGACCTGAGCCTCCCTAATCATGTGAGCATATGGCAGTGATTGGTGAAACCTCTTTGAGGTGTGCTTGATCCACCAAACCATTGACTACGGTCTACAAAGAGTGTATCAGAATGCCTGGTAAGGTGGGTGAATGTTCAAGCCCTTCAATACCAAGGGATATGTGTCAACCGCAGTGCCCAATATGTCATTCAACATCGCTGGAGTCAGGGTCACATCAACCCCTCACACTTTCAAAAAATGAGACGTTGATGAGTCCAAGATTTTGACTCATTTAAGGCTTTATTTATACTGATTTAGTGTCCTAAAATGCTTATTTTGTGCCAATGACTGATGTAAAACCCTTGATTTCCAGGTACATGGATCAAGGAACAAAGCATGGACACTAATTTGCAAAAAGGAACAAAGCGAGCTAAAAGAATGAAGAAAAGCAAGTCTAGTGATCACCAAGTCCACTTTGCGAGTCGCCAAGTGTCCATTTGACCGCCTAAAGTTCCAGTGTGCCAAGCCCTGAAGGAAAGAATTAAGTTGGCGAGAGAAGGGAGCAGTCGATGGATCACCGAGTGGTTTCGCGATGCAGAGTTAGATCGCCCAAAGTTACAGACCTTGAGGACGTTGAAGACCAAGGCAGAAAGGTGATGGAATTGACCAAAGGGCGGATCGCTAAGCAGATCGGCGATCCTGACTTACTGCACCGAATGGCTCTTCGCAGCATATTTTTGGTGACTATAAATACATTTTTGAACATTTAGTTTAGTATCGAATTT
Source organism: Solanum gandarillasii (assembly GCA_029582405.1). Classification (NCBI taxonomy): domain Eukaryota; kingdom Viridiplantae; phylum Streptophyta; class Magnoliopsida; order Solanales; family Solanaceae; genus Solanum; species Solanum gandarillasii. The sequence goes on along the minus strand of JAJONY010000599.1, from coordinate 25,015 downwards.
TCATTATATTGAATTGTTTTTAGAATTTTGAACGGAGAGACAAGTTTTCTCTAGTTTTTCCTTAGCTTTGAAGAATTGAAGTTTTTCACTTTTGATAAATTGGAAGTGGGTCTTTGAGATTCTTCAACTTGGAACATTGTAAAGACGAAATTAATCTTACCCAGTTGATGGAAACTCAGTTTGGTAACAATTTTTATCTTTTTTATAATGTCTAGCTATAACCCCAATTCTTGGGGTGTGATTATGTGATTATGAGATGATTTAGTTTATGGGTATTGCTAATTGTTAGTTTAAATGCAGTTTAGAAGTGTGTTCAATCATTAATTGTGGTTAAATTTAAGAATTGTAGTTGCAAATGCAGTTCTACCCTTGTGTTATTGGCTTGTTTTAGAGAGAGGTTTTAAAACTAAGATTATTGATTGACGGTCTGTGGGTATTGGGTTGTCATGGGTTCAGCTCGAGAGAGTAAATCCTAAACCCTTTTCCACACATTCAGCTTGAGAGAGAGAATGGACTAAGGCGTAGGCTGTTCTTATTTTGCATGCTTGTTGATGTTCGAGAGAAATCGACTTGATTCGGGGTAGATTGTTCGAGAGAAAGTTTACCTCCTCTATAGTCTAGCTTACTCACTAATATCTAGCTATTTTCTAATAGTTGCAATTACCCATTTATCTACATTAGCCTATAAACAAATCACATCCCAAGAACCCGTCTCATTATTGTTATTTCGTATTGTTTGATGCTGTTGTAGTTGATAATTTCAAACCAAAACCCCCTTATTTGACATTAGTTTCACCCCCTAATTTGAATGATGTTTATATTCGATAATGTTTATTCCTATGACTGATTTGACCATGTTCACACTTTATTATTGAATCTTAAACATGTACCGCTCCCTGTGGGATTCGACCCCAACTCATTTAGTTGGGTTATATACTAATTAACGATCGTTGGCGCTTAGAAATGGATGAAGTGTCTTTGAAATGTTATTAATCAAAATGCCGCCACTGCCGGGGAGTGGTGTTGGTTAAGATTCTTTTGGTTAAGTTGAATTTTGTTCTTGTTAGTCATAGTTTAATCTACTTACTTTTAGTTTTGGTTTTGTATGTTGCTTGTTTAGAACAGAAGAAATGATCATGTCTTGTAGCAACGGTGACCCAATGGACCACCCTCCTTTGAGATTGATGAGTCTTAGGGATAACATCCTAACTTTCAGGCAATTGGAGGGTGAGTCAATCCATGAGTTGTGGTTGAGATTTAAGACACTATTGTTGCAATGCCCAACTCATAGAATTCCAAAAAATATGCTACTGGACTTCTCCTATAGAGGTCTTGGTCCTGAGAATAAAGGAGTGGCTGACCAAATTTCTCTAGGTGGTCTCACACGACTGCCATATGCATTAGCAGCCCAACTCCTTGATCACATGGCTAAGACCAACAAGGAGAGAGAGAAGGACCAAGAATTGGCCACATTGTTAAATCAGCTGGATCTCTTGGCCTAAAAAATTATGGAATTGGAGGTACCGTGCAAGAGGAAAGATCGGTACATTACCCCTAACGACTGTAGAAATCCCAAAGGGTACGAGGGTGGAAAAGTAGAAGAGATACTCTCACTCATTCTCCACAAATCGAAGAACACGATAGAGTGTTGAAAGAGATAAAAGAGAATATCTCACTATTGAATCAGATGACTGCCTCTCATTCCATGTCGATTCAGCTACTGGAGACCCAAATGAGTCATATTTTATCCCATCTCTACCCTAAGAGTGAGGGTTGAGTAGGGACTAGGGTCGTGCCATGACGTTAAATAAGGCACTTATTGGGAGGCAACCCAAGTTTTTACTGCTTTCGTTTTGTTTTTGGAACAATCGTGTGTTGATTTTGTAGGTTGAAGTGTAGAATGTGTTTGAAAAGTGCAGTTTGGCGAGCAAAATGTCCAGTCGGTGACTCGCTGAAGAAGTCGCGACTCGTTGAAGAAGTCAGCGTGCCCGACTATGATCGTCATTGGACTCAAGGAATTCTAAGGTTGGAGTCTGTGAAACTCAGTGATCCCATGGACAAGTCGGTGCATTGCCGAACAGGTCGGTGACCCCAACTTAGTCCGCCGTTTGGACCCCTACATTAACTGGAGGTCTTGTAAAGCTCGGTGAGGTAAGTGCCCACTCAGTGTGTAGCCGAGTGGGTCATCGAACAAAACTAATGTTGCCGAAAGGACGAGAACTGGACGGGTTTTAAAGGCCAAAAGTTTAAAATTTCAAACTCTTTCACATTCCCTTACTTTTTAATTTCCCAAGATCACACCCGCACTATATTTTCTCGCATTTTCGTGTTTTTACCGCATTATAGTCGTCGAACTTGTGTTTGGAATTGGAATTCTTTGCCGCCTAGCTTTTCAAACTATTTATTCGACATTAAATATTGGTCTTCCAAGCCCCGAACTCATAATTAGCGGTTATACTCATTTGCAATTGTATTATTCTTAGTGATGTGTGTTGGGCCTCTCTGAAATAGTGAATGTATGCTTGTTTGCGTGTTTAAATTTTGATATCATGCCTTGAATGCCTAAGTTGTTGATTTCCCGATATTTTGTGCTTTAACGTTGATCTAACTTGTTGGGTTATGCATAATTAAAATTGGGTCTAGTCGGGTGAAGTCTGAGTAACCCATGGAACGTTTGACATCATTCTTAAAAGCTTAAGTCGTCACATGGCCAATTTTGGCCAAACCGGGAGAAGTCTGAGTACCCCGAGGGCATGAGTCTTATAGGTATGAGTATGATTGAATAAGTTTTTGGTTTGATTTTGTTTTTAGAGGCTGCGGGGTTGATTTTGGAAGTCGGGGTAGAAAGTACGCATGTTGGGAAGTTTGGTGAGCTGGGTCGAGCTCACCAAACCACTCGGCGGTTCGCTGAATCTCCCTAGACCTCCCTTAATTTCTTGTTTTCTAGGCTTTTGGTTGTGTAACTTTTGAAGAGAAGCCTGATTTCACCGAGTGCACTCGGCGACTCGCCGAAAGTCTTCTTTGATCACCCTTTCTGCTCCCCTAACCCCTAAAATGCACTGTAACTTTCGGCGGGCTAGTCTTTGCTCGCCGAATGCTGTCGGCGATTCTTCGAAAGGCCCCTCCCATCGCCGACATGCCAATTTTTTTGGGAATTTTTTAGCCAATCCCTTTGGCGATCCCGATCTGGCTCACAAAAGTGATTCAGCGACTCACCGATCGGTTCGGCGAGTCTGTCTGCAACTATTTTTCTACAATATTTGTTGAACTGTTCTTAACTTTCTATGATGTTTTGGCAGACATGGGTAGAACCAACCTTGACATGCCACCCCGTAAAAGAGCATGGGGCATTATGATGAATGAAGGGGCAACCAATCCTCCCAAAAAGGGAAGGAAAGAGCCTCCAAAGGGAGGCAAAGGCAAGGGCAAGATGCCCAAATTTGAGGTTCTGAAGCACAACTCCGACATCGAGGGAGAGTCCTTGACTCCCAAGCTACATTATTTGAGTCGGAGGATGACCAGTCGGTACAGTCCTGGCGGGCAGAGATTTGTTATAGGTCTCACCCAGATGCATTGAGGGTCCTAGAGGCCACCCTTCCTACAGTAGATACAATGCCAGCTCCGGCACCGACTGTGACCCAAGTGCCCCTAGTACAGATCCTTCATCCTAGGCTACTCAATAGATTAGAACCTGATGGGTTGCAGACTATTCTTGAGGAAAAGCTGCTTTCGACGGAGGGATTAGTGGGTAGATACTCCGCTGTGAGGGACACACTCCAGTTACACTGGTTCGAGCAGTTCAACAGGCCCCGAGGCCCCTATATTCCTACATGGATCCGGGAGTTCTACACAACATATGGTGAGTTGGTGCCCAAGGGAAAGAAGAAGGCCAGTGCTTTTAGACAGGTGAAGTTTATCATGGTTCGGGGGAAGGAAGTAGGGTGCAACAACGATCATATTAATATTGTACTCAACAAGGCTCTAGGTTCTACACTTGCATATGAGGGCTTACCTACTACTTAGTCCTTGGATGAGTTAAAGGGCTGGCTTGTACCCTTGATTTCTGATACTACCCCGAGGTGGATCGAGGCAGGAACTCCCATCGAGCAGAAGGACCTAAATATTGCCGCTCGATACTGGTTCGGGTTCATCAGCAGCACTTTTATGCTCTCGCAGAACGAGTCCATCCTTCGCCATCCAAAGATAACCTGTCTTGGATCCATCATAGCTAGGAGGACGATCAACATGGACTTATCATTGAGCATGAGATGGCCATGCGGGCCAAACAACACCAGACGTCCCTTCTCTTCCCAGTCTTGATTACAGAGTTATGCCAGCGTGTTGAGTTCCTCGTGATAAGATAAGAGATATTGAGGTTACTCCTACATCCTCCACTAACATCTGGCGTATTGAGGCCGAGTACACTCGGGAGGAGGCAAACAGGAGGAAAGCAGCCCCGGTAGATGCATCCCCAGTGGTGGATATTAACTCTATACCTACAGAGGCACCTTTGCCTATTCCAACCTCCGGGCCTTCAGGTACTTCCATTTCTTCCCAGACTCCTGATACTTCTAATACTTCCCAGCTGACCAAGATCACTCTGTCCATGCTTCTGAAGATGGGATACTTAGCCCATTCTGCGGATGTGAGGGCTACTCGATTGGAGGCTACAGTACCATGGATGATTGATAGTGCTATCCTAGCTGCACTAACACCTATACGAGCATCTATTGACACTCTCACAGCGAGAGTTGAGACTTATGAGAATAGATAGGGGAGACTTCAGAGGTGACGACTTTGAAAGTCGAGGTTGCAGATCTGAGAAAGAATGTGGACTACTTGAAGTCCACTAACTTCACTTCACTATTGGAGGCAGCTAATGATGTGGATGTCCCGACTACTTTTAAGATTCCTCCAGCCACCACCAAAGACGTACAAATGGATGACATAGCAGCTGATGAGTCAGAGGCAAAAACCGATGATGAGCAGATAGAGATGCTGAATGAGACTATCTATGGAGACCTGCCTTACCTTGAGGAGATGATATTACAATTAGTGATTCAGACATCCCTGACAGAGACATCCAAGGCAGGTCCTAGAGGATCGAGTGCTGCTGATGTTACTCCGGGCACTAATGCCCAAGATCAGAGTGTTGCACCAGACACTGATGCCACGATAGATGGAGCGACTGCTTAGACATGACTTTTCTTTACCTCCCTCTGTGTCACTTTTATGGATTTTTAGTATTTTGATTGCATTTGAGGACAAATTACTTTTTATTCGTGGTGGGGTGAGGTATTTCCATTCCAACCTCTTGTGATTATTATTTTTATATATATTGGGTTTTGTGCTATAAATTGTGTTTTGACACTGTTGTGTGAATGTTTGAGCTTGTGGCTCCTTGTTTTAATTGCCAATGGTTTTTGGACCCTTCTAAAAAATTTTGCCACCCCTTGGTTGTGTTTGAATATGGCTATTCTTGTGCAAATTTGAGTGTCGGTCATGATCAATACCAATGACTTGAATAGTGCTCTCAATCGAACAAAAATGAAAGTGTGGCTACGATGAAGCCAAATAAAGTTGCATAGACAATATGTGAACTTTTTGCATGTCGTTTAACTAGCCGGTTATCGAATGAGTCTCTTGTGATGAACATTGCACACTAGCAAAAGTGTGGAGTCTTGTTTGATATTGGTGCCAATGTCTTGTGTGATGAGCTTACCGTGAACCTTGTGTGATGACAACTAAGTGATGCAAGCTCTTGAAATGATCTTAGCCAACAATTTGAAGAGTGAAATAATTTTGACAATATACCTCTTTTGTGGCCTACATTGTGAGTGTGTGAACCTTGCTTGAACTCCCTTTTTGGGCCTTATCCTTTTTTTGGAAGAAACTTGAGCAAATGAGATCTCTCTTTATCCATTCACCCATAATCCTCATGAAGTGTGGTTTGCTTGAATAGCCAACTTAGGCCAAAAGCCTAAGTTGCAGGTATGGTGAAAAGAGAAGGTAAATCAAGAAGTGCAAAGAAGTCCCCTTTGATCCATGGTTGTGAAAATGATTGAACCCCTTCCATACAAAAAAAAAAAAAAAACAAGAATGAAAAAGTTGTGGAATAAAGTTGTGAAAGTGCAAAAAATAAAATAAAATGAGGTGTTCGGTATTCCATGAGAAGTAAATAAAGGGGTGAATTTTGAGCATGAGTGAAAATGTTGAAGAACAAGAAAGAAAGTGTTGTTCATACCACATTTCATGAGGATAACAACCATTGAGCCTAAATGACCATACATTTACACTAAGCCCCATTACAAGCCTTGAAAAGACCTTCTTGGTCTTGAGTGAACTGAACGAATGTTGATTGAAAAATACGGGCAAACCTATGGGTTAAGTCATGCATGTGTTCATCTTTGTGAACGTGAGAGTCGTATGTGATTTCGGAGCTATAAAGTGTTGAACCATTGCGTGTGAATATGGAATCATCTTTGTGTGGGGGCATTTGAGTACCTTTGTTGAGCTTGAACTTGCATTTGAAGCAAGTATTGTGAAATTGAGAATCTTTGGTAATGGCGAGTCACACCTTGAACCTTTGAGTGCACAATTGATCCTTGCATAAGTAAGTTGAGTCTTGTTGTGTGCATTCATCATTGAGTCTTGTGTAGCACTGTTTGATACATCCTCTTTGAATTGCTGAACTTGAGTTTTACTTGAGGACAAGCAAAAGTTTAAGTTGGGGGTATTGATAAGTCTGAGATTTTGACTCATTTAGGGCTTTATTTATAATGATTTAGTGTCCTCAAATGCTTATTTTGTGCCAATAACTGATGTAAAACCCTTGATTTCCAGGTACATGGATCGAGGAACAAAGCAAGGACACTAATTTGCAAAAAGGAACAAAGCGAGCTGAAAGAACGAAGAAACCCAAGCCTGGTGATAGCCAAATCCACTTGGCGAGTTGCCGAGTGTCCATTTGACCGCCTAAAGTTCCAGTATGCCAATCCCTAAAGGAAAGAACAAAGTTGGCGAGAGAAAGGAGCAGTTGACGGATCACCGTGTGGTTCTACGAAGCAGAGTTGGATTGCCCAAAGTTACAGACCTTGAGAATGCTGAAGACCAAGGCAGAAAGGCAATGGAATTGACCTAAGGGTGGATCGCTGAGCCCGACTTACTGCGCTGAATGGATCTTCGCAGCATATTTTTGGCGACTATAAATACATTTTTGAACATTTAGTTTAGTATCAAATTTTCATTATATTGAATTGTTTTTAGAATTTTGAACGAAGAGACAATTTTTCTCTAGTTTTTCCTTAGCTTTGAAGAATTTAAGTTTTTCACTTTTGAGAAATTGGAAGTGGGTCTTTGAGATTCTTCAACTTGGAACATTGTAAAGACGAAATTAATCTTACCCAATTGATGGAAACTCAGTTTGGTAACAATTTTTATCTTTTTATAATGTCTAGCTAAAACGCCAATTCTTGGGGTGTGATTATGGGCTGATTTAGTTTATGGGTATTGCTAATTGCTAGTTTAAATGTTGTTTAGAAGTGAGTTCAATCATTAATTGTGGTTAAATTTAAGAATTGTAGTTGCAAATGCAGTTATACCCTTGTGTTTTTGGCTTACTCGAGAGAGAGGTTTTAAAACTAAGATTATTGATTGATGGTCTGTAGGTATTTGGTTGTCATGGGTTCAGCTCGAGAGAGTGAATCCTAAAACCTTTTCCACACATTCAGCTTGAGAGAGTGAATGGACTAAGGCAGTAGGTTGTTCTTATTTTTCATGCTTGTCGATGTTCGAGAGAAATCGACTTGATTCGGGGTAGATTGTTCGAGAGAAAATTTACCTCCTCTATAGTCTAGCTTACTCACTAATATCTAGCTATTTTCTAATAGTTACAATTACCCATTTATCTACATTAGCCTATAAACAAATCACATCCCAAGAACCCGTCTCATTATTGTTATTTTGTATTGTTTGTTGCTATTGTAGTTGATAATTTCAAACCAAAACCCCCTTATTTGACATTAGTGTCTCCCCCTTATTTGAATGATGTTTTTATTCGATAATGTCTATTCCTATGACTGATTTGACCATGTTCATACTTTACTATTGAATCTTAAACATGTACCGCTACCTGTGGGATTCGACCCCAACTCATTTAGTTGGGTTATATACTGATTAACGATCGTTGATGCTTAGAATTTGATGAAGTGTCTTTGAAACATTATTAATCAGGCATCGACTCAGTTGCCCAATTAGCATAGAACTCATGAACTACGTGCAAGTTTAACTCTGCGGGCTCGGCAAAAATAAACTCCATATGGATCTCTTGGATTCTTCGCATAATCTAAGTAAAATCCCTTGCCAGACTGTCCCTCTCAATACACACATCAGAGAAATATCTCACTTCATTGTGCTTCTTCCACCATGTTTTGCCCTCATTGCTCACAACTTTCAATATGAAATGTCGTGTTTTCCCATGAGGGACTACCGGTGTGGGACGAACATATATTATCTCTGTTACACACTCTCTTCTTTTGGCTTGAGGACGCTGCCTCTTACTCTAGGCATTGAGTTCCTGACATATTGACCTGCACAATGAACACAACCCATACAAAACAAACTCAACCCACAAGAATTCACACAATAATCAAGAAGCGTGGGTGGTGAGATAATCATCCCACACTTACTCAGATGTACCACCCTTGCTAAACAATATGATACTCAGACTTCCCCAATGGTATACTCACAAGAGGTACAAAGTGGTTAATGCAACACTTAACAAACATCCCTACACATCATTCACATAGTCACAAAACTTAACAAAACAATGGCACCACAATAACCTTCCAACTATTTAAACCATAAGGTGCAATCTAGACCTCCTGTCCAACCGTTTTAATTATTATTAAGGTGTTACTCAAGATTTCACACACAACAAAAATTCACAGCACACCACACACCTTTACTAAGCATTCATGAATTTCACTACCTAAACCAAATACACACATATTCAATAACACATACAACCAATTGCACCACATGAAAGTTGCAAAATACAATCTTTGACCCCACAAGTAGATAGACACCTGACGTTGTGCATAGCCCACACAAATACACCCCTATAATGTTCCTAATCAAGAATTTGAAAAAACTATACCTCTCATCCCCCACAACAATATCCACACACACAAGGTGTATAATGAAACTAATGATGGGCTCAACAATATACCACATGCACACAATATCCAAAGCATTTCATACATTACTATCTCCAAATCGAGTACCCTCGAACCCAAGCTAAATGAAAATAAAACAACTAAGAAAATATACCTTGGTTGTAGAGGACAAGATACAACTTAAAAGCGGTGAAGTTGAAGAATAACTCCATGATGCTCATGGATTGACTGATTGTGACATGGGAACAAGAAAATCATGGTGAATTTGGGGGAGATTAAAAGAGGATTTAGGATGAAATAGAATAGGATTTGAGAAGGATGGGGGATATGGGTGTATTTAGGGTTGAAAGGGAGGGTGGTTTAGTTATTTTTAGAAAGTCACATGGGTCAAACCCCTCTGATTTAATGAAAATAAAATACTTACCCGTGCCTGTGATTTGCTCCTAATACAGAGTCTTCTGTTAATGCATTGGGAAAATGATTGTTAGCAAAATAAAAAGATGAAACCATTGCGTGACGTGGTCCCAATACAGAGACCCTTTCATTATGATAAAATTGTTAAATCTCATTGAATCCAAAAAAAATGGACTCCCTTCGCGACACGACTCTATTACAGAGTCATTTGGTTTGTGCTGGGAATTAAATCCTAGCAAAACTAAAAATATTGACCCTCTCCGTGATGTGCCTCCAATACAGACCCCTATTCCTTGAAAATTTCAAGCACAACACCCAATTAATACAAACCCGGTAGGTTGCCTCCCATCCAGCGCCTTAATTGTGGTAGTGGCACGATTATTCTTTTTGTGTGTTTCTCTATATTTTTATTTTTATTTTTTTCATATATCCTAACTATCACAATAAATAAAGAAAATTTATTAAATCCTAAGAATGAAAATAATGAAAAGAAAACAAAATTCCTATCTAATATATTTGGTCACGGGTTGCCTCCCCTGTAGCGCTTGATTTAACGTCCCGGCTCGACCCAGCTCATGACTCATTCATCATTAAACTTGAGATTTTCTTGCTCTTGATCCACATTATTTCTAAAATAGTGTTTTACTCATTGCCCATTCACTAGAAATGTGGAGCTCTTGTCCTTAATCTTTAACTCCACAGCTCCATGCAGAGTCATTCTCACCGCCTCAAATGGTCCACTCCACTTTGATAGAAGTTTTCTGAGGAACAACTTCAATCTCATATTAAAAAAACAACGCCAACTGGCCTATCTCAAAGGTACGTGGTACAATGTGCTTTTCATGCTACTTCTTCGTCTTCTCTTTATATAAATTGGCATTTTCATAAGCGTCGTGCTGAAATTCCTCAAGCTCATGCAATTGAGCTATTCTTCTCTTGCCAGCCAACTCAAAATCAAGATTCAACTTTTTATTGCCCAATAGGCCTAGTGCTCCAATTTTTCCAGAAGATGGAATGTCTTTCAAAACACCATACGATATGGAGAAGTCCCTATTGGTGTCATATATGCAGACATATATCCCCAAATGTGTCATCTAACTTTTTCACCCTATCCTTTCGCTGTGCATTCATGGTCTTTTGCAATATTTGCTTAACCTTTTGATTTGATACCTCTACTTGACCGCTAGTCCGAGGATGATACGCTATAGGTAAATTATTTTGCACTCAATACTTAGCCAATAAATTTTGCACTAAATAATTTATGAAGTGCTTACCACCATCGTTGATCATGGCTCTTTGAGTTTCGAACCTGGTGAATTAGTGCTTCTTGATGAACTTCACCACAACCTTTGCATCATTAGTAGTCAAGGCGACAACCTCAACCCACTTAGACACATAGTTTATTGCCACCCAAAAAGATCATTACCTGGTTCCCTTCATTTATCAGATGTTAGATAGGTTGGCAGGGTAAGAGTATTATTGCTTTCTGAATGGTTACTTAGGGAATAACTAGATTGTGATCTCACAAGAGGATCAAGACAAGACGACCTTCACTTGTCCATATGACACATATACTTTTAAGCGTATGCCGTTTGGACTTTGTAATGCACCAACCATATTTTAGAGATGTATGATGGGAATCTTTCATGATATGGTGGAGGATTTTGTGGAAGTGTTCATGGATGAGTTCTTGGTATTTAGTGAATCTTTTGACCTACGTTTGTGTAATCTTGACAAGGTCCTTTCTCAATGTGAGGAAACAAATCTTGTATTGAATTGGGAAAAGTGTCATTTCCTAGTTCGAGAAGGCATTATGCTAGGTCATAAAGTCTCAAGAAGCGGGTTGGAAGTTGATAGAGTTAAGGTAGAGATAATTGAAAAGTTTCCACCTCCCATATGGTTGAAAGGAGTTCAAAGTTTCCTTGGGCACACTTGATTCAATAGGAGGTTCATCAAGGATTTCTCCAAGTCTGCTAGACTTATTTTAGTTTATTAGAGAAGGAGGTGAAATTTGTGTTTGAGATTATCAAATCACTGATTACAAGTTAAATGTATGATCATGGTCTCCTGATCACTAATTTCCTATTTAATTGGCAGCCTAACTACATCGTTGAGTGGGTATAGACTGAACCAATTATCGAGTATTACGTTTTCATCTTGTCTATTAACCAAGAAAGGTTTCTAGGTATATCCATATCCTATATACAACTCAACCCTAAATCTGGAGAAGATCATCCTCCTTTTATTCCTCGTTCTATCCTCTTATTCCTCTCCAAAGTTCAATTCAGACAATACATTTCTTTCAATAGTGGTGGCCAATCAAGATATACTAAATTAAGGACAAAAGAGAAATTCATACGATAACCAAAATCAGTCCATAAAAGTCAATAAAATACAATCATCACATAGCCACAACCCTAGAACTAGGAAATTTAGCCACTCATAATACGATTTTCAATCTTGAAATATTCAACAAGCATAAGAGAAATTGAATGAAGTAAAGTTTAGGAATGAACCCTAAGAATAGATGAAATAACTCTCAAAGTCATCGTTTTGAAATAACCAGAAATAGAATATTTACAATAATAAAATCCGAGTCTATTTATAAGTTAGGAGAGTCAGCAGAAAATCTGCACTTAAGTCCATGACACGCACAAGCCTAGTAATTTTAAATTTAAGTGAACTCCTCTTCTCCACAATGCAGAGAGGATACACAGTCGTCTACCTCAACATTATCATTGTGAAAATAAATAATTCCCTCTCCTGGATTTCTTTTCACTTTCCCTTTATCTTCTCTTTTGACACTTTATTCTTTATTCTTTTATGCTAGGACCCAATATTCACTGCCCGAGGTCCACTTTTGTGCCCATTTCCTCATTATTTCCCAATCTGCAAGAACTAATCATATTGGTTAATCATAATGCAATAATCATGACTCGACACTATCAATAACTTACTAATTTGCCCTCTAACTCAGCTAAAACATGGAGTATTATTTGGTTCCTAGGCATATAAATACGCTCAAGATGAAATGAGCAAGTTTGTTCCAAGTGTGTCTGAAATGATGGTTATGGAATGTCGTACCACCATGCTCATTAAGAAAATGGGAATTTCTCGTCTAATGATTCATGCTCAACCAATTGAAGAGGAGAAACTTAAGGAAAGGTCTAGAGATGCAAAGAGGGTAAAGACCAGTGATAGTGACTTTTCACATTCATGGTCCGATGGACATGAATGTTCTTGGTTCTGACAAAAGTTTTTCGGTTAAGGCTCCTCCAATGCTCTAGCCTGAGTTCATTAAAGACAAGGTGTATAACCCTAAGCCTCAAGGATGAAATGGTAGGGGAAATGGTTCTTCGGTCCCCACATGCTAAAAGTGCGGCAACAGTCATCGAGAAAAATGCTTGATGGGTGTAGATGATTCCTTTGGTTTTGATAAAAGTGGTCATCGCTTGAGAGATTGTATGTCCAGAATTGAAAAGGGAAATGATTGTAAGCAAGCTCTGCCTAGTGGTTCAGGTTCAAGTGCTCCAAAGCAAAACCAATTTTATGCACGTTAGACTCGTCATGAGCAATAGGGTTTTCCAATGTTGTTACCGGTATGTTAAAAGTTTTTTACCTTATTGTTTATGTTTTGCTTACCCAATACTAATTTTTATTTTGTGAGGCCATATGTGGCTATGACATTTGATATTTCTCTGGATGTGTTGTTAGTCCCTTTTTCTATCTCTACTCCTATTAGTGAATCAATTGTGGCTAAAAGAGTCAATAGAAATTGTCTTGTCTCCTTATCCCATAGAGTCACTCATGTTGATCTAGTAGAGCTTGATATGTTAGATTTCGATGTTATTCTTTGTATGGATTGGCTTCATTCTTTTTATGTTTTAGTTGATTGTAGAACCGGAGTGGTTAAGTTTCAATTTCCAAATGAGCTTGCCCCAGAGTTAAAAGGGGGAAATTCTATGCCTAAGGGTCAGTTTGTTTCTTATCTTATAGCTAGAAAAATGATTTCTAAGGGTTGCATATATAATCTTGTTCGGGTTAGGGATATAGATTCCAAAAGCCCTACTATTGAGTCAGTCTTAGTTGTGAGTGAGTTTCCTGAAGTGTTTCTCGATGATTTGCCCGGTGTTCCTTTTGAAAGGGAAATAGACTTAGGTATTGACTTTCTCCCAGATACACAACCTATCTCTATTCCTCCTTAGTGTATGGCTCCGAAAGATCATAAGGAATTATAAGAGCAATTGAAAAATTTGTTAGATAAAGGCTTCATCTTACCAAGTATCTCTTCATAGGGTGCTCCAATTTTTTTGTTCAAAATAAATATGGTTCATTTTGCATGTGCATTGACTAACGGAAATTGAACAAGGTTAATATTGAGAATAAGTATCCTCTTCCAAGTAAAAAATATTTGTTTGATCAACTCCAAATAGTGAGTTAATTCTCTAAGATTGACCTTCGGTCGGGCTATCACCAATTGAGTGAAGGAAGATGACTTTTTGAACTCGACATGGTCATTATGAGTTTTTGGAAATCTCGTTTTTATTTGACTAATGCTCTGGCCACATTTATGGAATTGATGAATAATATATTTAGATAATATCTTGACATGGTTTTTATTGTGTTTATCGTTGACATTTTAATTTACTCAAGGAGTGAGGATGAGCATGTCGATCATTTGAGGATTGTGTTGCAAGTCCTCAAGGACCAACAACTATTTCCAAAGTTTAGTAAATGCGAGTTTTGGTTGAAATCCGTGGCATTGCTTGGTTACATTGTTTCTGGTAAGGGTATTAAGGTAGATCCTAAGAAGACGGATGTGGTTAAGAGTTGACAAAACCTCTGTCCCCTTTGTGTCACGACCCAGGGGTACACCCTACACGTAAAATGGCTTATAGGACCCTGAGAGACCCCATACAAGCCACTTAGAATTCATAACATAATAAATAGAACAAAAGAGGTAAAGACAACATTTCAAGTCCAATAGTTTTATAAAAGTAAAGAGCTAAACACTTTGTCTCAATAGCCACCTAATACAATAGAATGAAATTGGGCCTAGTCCATACATCATGTCCAAAACTGAAAATAAGAAAGAAATTGAAAACAATGAGAATCTATCGTCGAAGCATGAGGACTCACAAAATCTTAGAAATCTTGCAATCAACCACTAGCCACGAAACTGAGGACCCTAACTGTCGAACCCTACATTTGGGGAAATGTAGGCAAGAGTATGCGTTAGTACAAAAGAATGTACCAAGTTTGATAGCCATGCATAAAACATTTAAATCATGCTAAAATAGTACATTTCATGACATGCAATTGACCAAGCTAAAACACGATATAAGAAGGGTTAGAAAACATAAGTCATAAAACATGGTCAATGCAAGCTAACATCTTTAAAACCTTTGAACACATAAGAGATACTTCTTGAAGTAACCTTAGTTCATCATTATTGTGGGAAGTAGCCTTAACCGACATAGACACCATGTGAGCTATAACATGATCCCTCGGTGTCTCCCACACCGAAAAGGGTTGTCCTAGTTGTCAAGGTAAGGACCATGAACTTCTAGCTTAAGTGGATCCACTAGCTAATATCTATCTATACAATCATCCTATGGGGGCACATAGGTAAGGGATAAGGAGATTGCTACTAGAAACCTAACCTCTACTAGAAATACGACCTCTACTAACGGGAGAGCCTCCATCTCAATATCCTCTCGGTGCTAAGAATAATTCCCACATAATAGTAATTTCTTACTTGTTCTTGTTATCCATGGAAGGGCACGTCATCATTCCAATCGAAGCTAAGTCATTATCCATAGAAAGGCACGTCATCTCGCCAATCCAGACTAAATCATTTATCATCCATGGAAAGGTATTATTCAATAACCAATCCAAGCTAGGGTTCATTAGGATAGCTCTTTCTCTTTGATTCACTTAGCTGAGAAGACCTTTCAACCTTAGAATCCTAACTATGTGAGAAAACCTTTCACAATCATGATTTCATGTGTATATGATAAAATCCTTTCAACAATATAATAACAACAACATCATTGATATTTCACTCTCAAAGCATCCTTAAAACATTTACATAGATTTTATAAAAACATGCTAACTTTCATAATCTCTTCTTTCATAATTCAAAATCCACATCATATCATCATAACTTGCAAATATGGGATTTATTTGGGTTCATGGGGAAATCATCATAAAATCATAGTATTCCATAAATTCATGCATAAGAGATCATAATTAAATCATTTAAATCAATAATCAAAAGAGCCCATGGAAGTTAAAGAAAACCCTAACTCAATTGGGGAATGTTAACTTTGAAAATAGGAGAATTTGGGAACTCCGTGAATGGAAGGAATCCATGGATGAAAACTATCATACCTTAATATCCAACCCAAAGAAATTGAAGAATGAAGGCTTTATCTTGAACCCTAGCTTGAATCTTCTTCTTCAAGCTTCTAGAGGGAGAAATATCATTGGGAGAGAAAAAGACTCAACTTCTTTTAGTGAATTTGAAGAGAATGAATTAATTTTGGGGTTGAAATCACTTATATAGGTCTATAGATGAAGGGTAAAATGACATAGTATAGGGATTAAATAATTAGGAAAAGACCCAACTACCATTAAAATAACTACCGACCTACCATCGCGACCCTTGATTGATGGACCGTGGACTGACCGACGGTCCGTCCTGCACCACCGTCATTCTGTGTTAGAAATGGAATTTAGGGGTCCTGACCTATAGACCCTCGACCACGGGCCGTGGACCACACGATGGTCCGTTGGTCCGGCCATGGTTCAAGGTCCTCTGAACCTTGCAGGGTGGCCATTCAACGGACAAAATGCACAGTTCGTGGTTCACCTCACGGGCCGTGGTTGGCCTACGTTGTATGGCACCAAAAGCTCCTGAAAACTTATTATGCCCTTCTTGAATCCGAGGTGTTACATTATCTTCCCCTTGGATCATTCGTCCTCAAATGAGATTCAAGACATCATAAAAGGGGTGGAAACTATGTCTAACAACCCATCATGCATGCAAGTTCATCAAAATGCACACAACCAAGGAGGAATATGGACTCTAAGCTAGGACATATGTAAGACATTGTAAGGAAGATAGGAACTTAACCTAGCAGCCCAACATGAATGAAATCTCATAAATGCATACATCCGAGGAGGAAACATCAATTCCAAGCTAAAGCATGTTCTCACCATATTATCATGAAGTCTATATGCAACTCATACTCAAATGCGCATAAACTTGTAGAAACCAATCAAATTGACTCATTTTCTCAAAACTTAAACTTTTCATAATCATGCATAAATAAGGAAATCATGGGAATATCTAAAATACATGACATTAAACAATAAACCCTGAGGAACTCAATTCCTCAAGCTAGAGTAGGAGTAGAAGGAAAGATATGAGGATATCGGGACATCATTTCTGCCTCGGCCTCCCAAGTAGCACCCCCAACTAAATGATTCCTCCACAACACTTTCATGGAAGCAATTTCTTTGTTTCTCAACTTCTTGACTTGCCGGTCTAAAATCGTAACCGGAACTTCCTTATAGGAAATATTCTCCTTAACTCCCAAACCTTCTAAGAGAATTATAGATGTTGGATCTCCAACACATTTCTTTATCATAGAGACATGAAAACCTGGATGCACCGATGCCAACTCATTACAAAAATCTAGTTCATAAGTAACCTTACCAACATGCCTCAAAATCTGATATGAGCCTACATAACGGGGACTAAGCTTCCCTTTCTTACCAAACCTCATTACACCATTCATTGGTGAAATTTTAAATTAAACCCAATCATGAACATCAAACTCAAGATCTCTTCTTCTAACATCGGCATATGGCTTTTGTCGACTTTGATCCATTTTCAACCTTTCTCTAATAAGTCAAACTTTCTCCATAGCCTCATGTACCAACTCGGGACCTATTAGGGCCACCTCAAACCAACTTATAGGAGATCTACACCTCCTACCATACAATGCCTCAAATGGAGCCATATTAATACTCGAGTGATAGCTATTGTTATAAGCAAACTTAATCAATGGCAAAAGGTCATCCCAAATACCCTTAAAATCAATCACATAAGTTCTCAACATGTCTTCCAAAGTTTGGATAGTACGCTCCACTTGCCAATCGGTTTGGGGATGAAAGGTCGTATCAAGCTTCACACGATTACCAAGATCCTTTTGGAAAGATTTCCAAAATTGAGAAGTAAATTGGGCACCATGATCGGAAATAATGGACAAAGGCACTCCATGCAACTTTACCATTTCTCTCAAGTACAATTTAGCATAATCCTCCGCTGATTAAGAAACCTTGACGGGGATGAAATGGGCCGATTTCATCATTCAATCTACTATAACCCAAATTGAGTCATGTTGTCGCCGTGTGCGAGGCAAACCAATAATGAAATCCATATTCGCATCTTCCCACTTACAAGTCGAAATACTAATGTCTTGGGACAAACCTCCGGATTTCTGATGCTCAACTTTCACTTGTTGACAATTAGGACACTTGGTCACAAATTACGTAATATCCTTCTTTATCCCATTCCACCAATATACCTCCCGCAAATCACGATACATCTTGGTGGCTCCCGGGTGAATGGAATACTGAGAAATATGGGCTTCTGACATGATATGTTCCCTCAAGTCACAGACATTAGGAACACACAAACGACTTTGATATCTAAGTACACCATCTCCCCCTTGGGAGATAGCCTTAATGGACTTTCTAAGCACCACTTCTTTCAATTCAACCAAAATTGGATCAAGACCTTGCTTGGATTTCACATCCGCCACAAAAGACGATTCTGAACCATTGTGAACTATAACACCACCATTGGTAGAGTCTACTAACTGAAAATCTAACTGGGCCAATCTATGAACATCTCAAACCAACTCTGTCTTTTCCTCTTCAATATGAGAAACACTGCCCATAGATAATCGACTAAGAGCATCTGCCACCACATTAGGTTTACCGGTGTGATAGAGAACACTCATATCATAAACTTTCAATAACTCAAGCCACCTTATTTGGCAAAGATTTAGATCCTTCTGATTAAACACCTATTGCAAACTCTTGTGATTGGTAAACACATCTACATGCATACCATACAAATAATGCCTCCAAATCTTTAAGGCACCGCCGCTAGTTCAAGGTCATGGGTAGGATAATTTTTCTCATGAATCTTAAGTTGCCTTGAGGCATAGGCAATGAATTTTCCATTTTGCATAAGCACACATCCTAGCCCAATTATTGAGGCATCACAATAAACAACAAAACCATCAGTCCCTTCATGTAAGGTCAACACTGGAGCGAAAGTCAATCTATCCTTCAATTCCTGAAAAATCTTCTCACATGCTTCGAAACATATGAACTTTGCCTACTTTTGAGTCAAAGCCATCAAAGGAGAGGCAATTGAAGAGAATCCCTCAACAAGCCTTCTATAGTAACCGGCTAAACCCAAACAACTTCTAATATCCAAAGGAGATACAGGTCTAGGCCAACTCTTGACCGCATCCGTCTTCTTACAATCTACCTCAATACCTTTACTTGAAACAATATGATCAAGAAAAGCTACAGACCTTAGCCAAAATTCACATTTGCTAAACTTTGCAAAGTGTTGTCGGTCCTTGAGAATTTGTAACACGATCCTCAAATGATGAATATGTTCATCCTCACTTCCCGAATAGATCAATATGTCATCAATGAACACAATCACAAGCATGTCAAGATATTGAAATACTCTATTTATCAAATCCATAAATGCCTCCAGAGCATTAGTCAAGCCAAATGACATTACCAAAAACTCATAATGACCGTAGCGAGTCCAAAAGCCCGTCTTCGGAATGTCATCCTGTTTCACCCTTAGTTGGTGATAACCCAACCAAAGATCAATCTTAGAGAAGTAACTTGCTCCTTGAAGTTGGTCAAACAAATCATCTATCTTTGGAAGATGATACTTATTCTTAATGGTCACCTTGTTCAACTGGCAATAGTCAATACACATACGAAGAGAACCATCCTTCTTTCTAACAAACAAAACTGGAGCACCCTATGGAGAGATACTCGATCGGATGAAACCCTTATCCAAGAAATCTTTTAATTGTTCTTTCAACTCCTTTAGTTATGCTAGAGCCATACATTAAGGAGGAATATAAATAGGTTGTGTATTTGGGAGAAGGTCAATACCGAAGTCTATTTCCCTTTCGGGAAAAATACTGGGTAAATCATCTGGGAACACTTCCAAAAACATTTTAACAACGGGGACCGACTTAAGAGTAGGGGTTTCAGAATCTACATTTCTCACCTTAACTAGATGGTAAATGCAACCCTTAGCAATCATCTTTCTAGTTTAAAGACAAGAGACACACTGCCTCTTAGGTATAGAATTTCCCTCTTTCCACTCTAGGATAGGCTCATTTGGGAACTGAAACTTGACAACATGAGTTCTACAATCAATAAAAGCATAACATCAGTGCAGCCAATCCATACCGAGGATAACATCAAAGTCTAACATATCAAGCTCTACCAAGTCAACAAGAGAAACTCTATGGGACAAGGAAAAGGGACACTTTCTATAGACCCTCTTAGCCACAATAGAATCACCAACATGAGTAAAGACAAAATGGATCTAACAATACATTCGGAAGAACATCAAACCTCATAGACACATACGGCGTTACAAAAGACAAAGTAGTACCGGGATCAAGAAAAGCATAAACATCAAGTTGGAAGTCTTTCAATATATCAAAAACTACATCGAGAGAACCCTCTTTTTCACCACGAGTCTAGAGTTCATAGAATCGGTTTTGATTGGGAGCATTGGAACCCGAACCGCTAGGAGGGGATTACTTGACCTCTCTTCCTTTAGCCGTAAGCATTGGGCAATCACTCATCTTATGACCACTTTTACCACAACTGAAGCAACCATCTGTGCCGGCTAGGCACTTACCCTCGTGCTTCCTTCCACACCTAGCACAAGTAGACATAGGCAATGAAGATCCATTACCATTACCTCTTTGAGGCTTAGGGTTAGACACCCTATCTTTGTTGAACTTAGGAGGAGCATTGGAGGAACCTTGACCAGAAAATCTTTGTCGAAACCTAGAAAGATCATGTCCATCGGACCTTGCATGAGAGAAATTACCATCACCGATTTTAGCCCTCTTTGTCTCCCTAGACTTTTCCTTAAGTTTCTTCTCTTCGATCTATTGAGCATGAACCATGAGATGAGAGATGTCCATGTCATTAATGAGCATGGTGGTACGACACTCTTTAACCACCATTTTAGATACACCCGAAATGAACTTACTCATCCTTGCCCTAGAATCGACAATCATAGTGGAAGCATATTTAGATAGTTGTGTGAACTTCAAATCATATTCTTTCACACTCATACTTCCTTAACTAAGGTTGATAAACTCAAGCACCTTTGCTTCCCTCATCTCAAGGGGAAATAACCTATCAATGAAAGAAACTTTGAACTTTTCCCAATCAAGAGGACCTACATCTTCTGATCGCCATTCTTTCCATTGGTTGAACCAAATTTGAGCAACACATTTTAGGTGATAAGCGGCCAACTCTGCCTTTCCACCGGTGTCACTCCCATAATCATCAACACATTGTAAACCTCATCAATGAACTCTTGAGGATCTTTCTCAACCTCAGAACCATGAAACTCTGGAATATTCATCCTAGTGAAGTCCCTTCCTCTAGATGCCACCATACCCATATTTGGGTTTATGAGAACCTCAACCTCCCTATTGGTTTGGGCCATCACGGCTTGAGCTAATACTTGAAAAGAATCTCTGAACTCTGCATTAGTCACTTGCTCGGCCAAAGGATCGACCGAAGCTTGAAGAGCTTGAGAAGGAGATTCTTGTTCCGCATTCTCCCTCACATTCCTTCTAGCATAAGCTCTTTAAGTAACCATATCCCGTAGATAATCGGTAGGATTAGGAGACAGACCTTATAGAGTTAAACTCTAACACACAACTTTAGAGTAATGAAAAAAGTGGAGTTTTCTAAACATCTTGTAGCCTCTCATTCATAAATGTGGCGCGTTTCACACTCATGAACAAGACTCTACTCGACATGGCTTATGAGACATCCTAGGACTATTCTAAACCTTGTGCTCTGATTACTAAGTTTATTATGACCCAGGGGTACACCCTAGATGTAACATGACGTATAGAACCTCAAGAGACCCCATACAAGCCACTTAGCATTCATAACATAAGAAATAGAACAAAAGAGGTAAAACCAATATTTCAACTCCAAAAGTTTTATTAAAGTAAAGCGGAAGTCTAAACACTTTGTCTCAATAGCCACCTAATACAGTAGAATGAAATTTGGCCTAGCCCATACATCATGTCCAAAAATGAAAATAAGAACGAAATTGAAAATAATGAGAATTCATTCTCGAAGCATGAGGACTCACCAAAGCTTGGAAATCTCACAATCAACCACTAGCCACAAAACTGAGGACCTTGACTATTGGACCCTACATTTGGGGAAATGTAGGTAAGAGTATGTGTTAGTACAAAATAATGTACCAAGTATGATAACCATGCACAAGATATTTAAATCATGCTAAAATAGGACATTGCATGACATGCAATTGACCAAGCTAAAACATGATATAAAAAGGGTTAGAGAACATAAGTCATAAAACATGGTCAATGCAAGCTAACATCTTTAAAATCTTTTAACACATAGAGATACTTCTTGAAGTAACCTTAGTTCATCATTATTGTGAGAAGCAGCCTTAACCGACATAGAGACCATGTGAGTTATAACATGATCCCCCGATGTCTCCCACACTGAAAAGGGTTGTCCTACTTGCCAAGGTATGGACCATGAACTTCTAGCTTAAGTGGATCTCCTAGCTAATGTCTATCTAGATAATCATCCTATGAGGGCACATAGGTAAGTGATACGGATATTGTTACTAGAAACTCGACCTCTACTAATGGGAGAGCCTCCATCTTAATATCCTCTCAGTGCTAAGAATAATTCCCATGAAATAGTAATTTCTTACTTGTTCTTATTATCCATGGAAGGGCACGTCATCTTATTAATCTAAGCTAAGTCACTATCCATGAAAAGACACGTCATCTTGCCAATCCAACCTAAGTCATTTATCATCCATGAAAGGTATTATTCAATAACCAATCTAAGCTAGTTTTCATTAGGATAGCTCTTTATCTTTGATTCACTTAGGTGAGAAGACCTTTCAACCTTAGAATCCTTACTATGTGAGAAAACCTTTCACAATCATGTTTTCATGTGTATATGAGAAAATCCTTTCAAGAACACAACAACAACAACATAATTGATATTTCACTCTCAAAGCATCCCTAAACATTTACATAGATTTCATAAGAATATCTCTTAACATGTACATAGATTTCATAAGAACATATCTAAACATTTACATAGATTTCATAAGAGCATGTTAACTTTCATAATCTCTTCTTTCGTAATTCAAAATCCACATCACATCATCATAATTGGTAAACATGGGATTTACATGGGTTCATGGGGAAATCATCATAAAATCATAGTATTTCATCAATTCATGCATAAGAGATCATAATTCAATCATTTAAATCAATAATAAAAAAAACTCATGGAAGTTGAAGAAAAGCCTAACTCAATTAGGGATTTCTAACTTTGAAAATAGGAGAATTTGGGAACTCCATGAATGGAGGGAATCCATGGATGAAAACTATCATACCTTAATATCAAAGACCAAAGCAATTGAAGAATGAAGGCTTGATCTTGAACCCTAGCTTGAATCTTCTTCTTCAAGCTTCTAGAGAGAGAAATATCCTTGGGAAAGAAAGACTCAATTTCATTTGGTAAATTTGAAGAGAATGAAGTGAATGAATTATTTTTGGGGTTGAAATCACTTATATATGTCTATAGATGAAGGGTGAAACGACGTAGTATAGGGATAAAATAATTAGGAAAAGACCCAACTACCCTTAAAATAACTACTGACCTACCATCAATGACTTATGACCGATGGACTGTCGACTGACCGATGGTCCATCATGTACCATCGTCATTTTGCGTCAGAAAGGGAATTTAGGGATCCTGACCTATGGACCCTCGACCACGGGCCATGGACCACACGATGGTCCATGTGTCCGGTCGTGATTTCGGGTCCTCTGGACCTTGCAGGGTAGCCAATCCACGGACCAGACCCATGGTCCATGGTTCATCTCATGGGCCGTGGTTAACCTTCGTTGGATGGCACCAAAAGCTCCTAAAAATATACTATTATGCCCTTCTCGAATCTGAGGTGTTACACTTCGGATATTAAAAATTTCTTGTGCTTGGCTGGTTATTATGGAAGGTTTGTGGAAAGGTTTTCTTTGATTTCCTCTCCATTGACGGCATTGACACCAAATAAAGTTAAGTTCTTATGGTCAGAAGTGTGTGAGAAGAGTTTCAAAGAATTGAAAGATAGAATTACCTCCGTTCTAGTATTGACTCTACCAAAAGGGTACAATAGGTTTGTTGTTTATGGTGATGCTACAAGGGTTGGACTAGGGTGTGTTCTTATGAAAAATCAGAACGTTATTGCTTATGCTTCAAGGAAACTTAAAATTCGTGAAAAGAACTATCCTACCCATGATTTGGAACTAGCTGCGGTTGTGTTTGCATTAAGGATTTAGTGGCATAACTTATATGGTGTCTATGTTGATATTTTTACCGACCATAAGAGTTTGCAATATGTGTTTAAGAAAATGGATATAAATCTTTACCAAAAAAGGTGCATGAGTTGCTAAAGGATTTCGACATGAGTTTCCTCTATCACCCCAGCAAGGCAAATATGGTGGAAGATGCTCTTAGTCGACTATCAATGGGTAGAGTTGCTCATGTTGAGGAAGATAAAAATGAGTTGGTTCATGATGTTCATATATTAGCTCTATTGGATGTTCGGTTGGTTGATTTTGATGAAGGTGGTGTTATTATTCATAATGGTTCAGAATTTTCTTTTGTGTAAGATGTGAAATCCAAGCAAGGACTTGATCCAATTTTGGTTTAATTAAATGAAGTGGTCTTAAAAAGTCCATTGAGGCTTTTTCCCAAGGGGGGGATGGTGTGCTTCGGTATCAAGGTCGGTTATGTGTTCCTAATATCAATGACTTGAGAGAGAAATTCTTACCAGAAGCCCATAGTTCTCGATATTTTATTCACCTAGGAGCCACCAAGATGTACCGTGAGTTTCGGGATGTCACGACCCGGGATCACCCCCTAGTCGTAACCGGCGTACTCGACCTCGAAGAGGTCTAATACAAGCCCTTAGCATTCATCACATTAGATATGTAAAATAGTGCGGAATTAAAAACTCTTTAAATAAAATCCCATAAGAC
>JAJONY010000598.1:0-98007 GCA_029582405.1 Solanum gandarillasii | reverse complement strand
GGTTTCAAGGGGTCTTGGGGGTTAGGCTTAGGGTCCTTTTCAAGGACCCCTAGGGTGATCCTTGGGGAGTCGTAACTTGACGTTTAACCCCTAAACCCCTCAACCATGACTCGGGACACTATTAAACAACCTCAAACTTCACTTATTCGACTCTAGTTTCACTTATTCATTTTACGGGTCGTTACATTATCCCTTATAGGAACATTCGTCCTCCAATGATACTTTAAACACATTAAGGGGTTAACGACACAAGACTAGCAGCCCATCATGCATGCAACATTATAAATAAATGCACAAAACTAGGAGGAAACATCAACTCCACATCAAAAAGCCCAAAGTTACTCCATGCAACTCAAGAAAGTAGGAACTACTTCTACCAACTCATGATGCATGAAACTTCAACATTTCTCAATACATTGGAGGAATTTCCTTCTCCAACACATATCATGCTCGATATAACATGAGTAGGCACATCATCCAATTGCACTCAAAAGCACATTTAGGCATGTTCAACATTTGACCTCATGAAGCATATAGGCAACCCATACTAAATGCACATTAACATGAGGAACAAAAATCATGAAAACTCATTTTCTCATTTAAACATAAACTCATCAAGAACACACTTAACATAAGGAGACCATGGAAACACATATTCATACATTACTCCAAAACATGAAACAAGCCAAAAAGAAACTATTTGTCTCGGGCTTGAATAGGTACATAAAGGAAGAGGTAAGGATATCAGAACTCTCAGCAACCTTACTACTCAACATACTATCCCCCACTTAGGAGTAAACCCAACCCGATTCATTATGTGGCGCGGTTCACCTTATGAACAGGACTCTACTAGATGTGGTTTGAAACATCCTAAGATCAATCCAAAATCTTGTGCTCTGATACAATGTTTGTCATGACCCAAGGCTAGCCCCTAGATGCGAAACGGCGTACTTGACCCCGGAGGGGTCTCTCATACAAGCCTCATAGAATTTTGGAACATAAGAACATAGGAAAATAGAGAAGAATTAAAAATTTTCCTTACAATCGAATCATTTTTCATTAAAAAGCAAGCGGAAGACTTTCTAAACTATGTCTCAAACCATCTAATACTTTGAATACAACATTGGGACTTAGCCCATGCAAAAGCTATAACATAAACTAAAAGAAATAAAGGGAATATAGTGGGTTTTGTCCTAGAAACTATGAGGACTTACCAAGTCTTCAACTCCAAGCTCCTTAGAAACCGATCCTTCAAGCATAAAACACCAATATCTCCAAACTCTACACTTTGGTAAAATGGAGAAAATATGGGTTCGCACAATTAAGTACTATGTATGGAAGCCATGAAAAAACCATGCTTAAAACAAACATTTTATTTGAAAGTCATGCTTGTAAGCAATTTGGATAAAACTTCATGAACATAGGTAAAAGAGGCATAATATTCAAACATAACCAACATACAAGCGAATTCTCACACTACAACATAGCCAGCAATATAAACCATTACCTTTACTTTAAGCATTCACCTCAAGTAACCCTCATGCTATACCTTGTGAAATGTATGGATAACGTCCCATACCACCATCCACACAAAAGTACTACATTAAATTCACCAAAAGTGAATTTACCATTGAACCTTTCATATTCACACAAAACTCATACAAGAGAGACATAAACATTACATAAGTCATATCATCACATAAGGACCATCACCTAAGCCAACTCTAAGTCACACTTGTGCAATGTAAAAGTAGCATCCCATACTACTACTCACACTAAGTACTATTTTGAGGTCACCATAGGAAAGGCACATTCATACTCAATACATCATGACAAGGAAGTAACTCATAATACAATCTAAGTATAGCATGCATCATTACATTTAGGCATATAAGTCAACATTCTTCATTAGCTTCATTTAGAGCACCTTCATTCATTAGACAATAGATCATAATTCTCATTAACTTCATCAGAAGAGCACATTTTTACATTAGCCATTAAGACTTAGAGAACTCACTATGACCCTCTCAAATCCTACTCATGCAATGCATGGATGACATCCTATACTACCACCCACACTTCATCGAACTCATGAAGAAACCACAATGCACTTCTCACATAATGGGAATACACTTTTAACCGACATACACCATGAGAGCAAATCATGGAATCCGGTGTCATAAAGTCCCACACCGCAAAGAGGTGGTCTACTTGCCTAAAGTAGACCGATTCATCAGCTTTAGTGGATCCACTAGCTAGACCTATGTGGGCACATAGTTATGGGATATGAAAGATGATCATTGAAATCCGGCCTAACGTGAGGAGAACCTCCATTTAACCATATTTTTTCGGTGCTTAGTGTACATTCCCATGGAGTAGTTTCATTAACATTACATCATTGTACTTGAGAGGGCCACCAACATTAGGCCTACCGACCCAAAGTACATTACACATGAAAGGGCCACCAACATTAGGTCTACCATTTCTAGGTTCATCATTTCACACATGAAAGGGCCACCACCATTAGGCCTACTGCTTCAAGGTTTATCATTTCACGCAAGTAAGGGCCACCACCATTAGGTTTACCGGTCCAAGGTTTTAACATCACATTAGTTCCTAGACTCGTCATGAAGGTCCACCAACTTTAGGTCTACCGGTTCACGATATAGCCTAGAATACTTCATCATTCATTCATTCATTCATTCATTAATGAAAAGGCTATCAATTCAAGACATTAGGACATTAAGTCAAAATACATTCATTACACAAGAAGAGGACTCCCTAGCCTACTAATTCAAGATACTTCATTTATGATCACATTCATCAATACAAGAAAAGGATGGCTTAATTCAATATATCACATTCACCTTTACATTCATTTATACAAGAATAGGATGCATAAGCCTACCAATTCTAGATATACAACATTACATTATAGAACCCTTCACATTTCATCATCATCATTCATGAGTGTTAACAGAGAATATGCTTTCAATTAGCACACTATTACAATCTAAACATGACCATCATACTATCATTGAATTCACATACATAACCTTCCCATCATAATCAAGCCTTAACCTTCTCATCTTGTCTTTCAAGGCCATGGATCACATTCACCCACACACCATAGATCAATAAAATTAGGCTAGAGTAATAACATAATCTCAACATTCTATATCCATATAAACATAAACAATTCACATACTTCATAATCAATCAAATCCCAATCTCAAATCACAACATATGAATTTTGGGGGAAACCATGGATTCTAGGAAGAAATCATCTTAATTCAACTTTAAATCCACAACTCATTCATAAATCAATGTTATAAATCCTTTAGAAATAGTTTTGAATCGAACCCATGCATAGATTGAAAAGTAGGGTTTTGGGGAAAGTTTGAAGATTTGGAATCACTTTTGAAATTGGCTCCTTGAAAGATAATAGTTCAAGAATGAAGACCACCATACATTTTATGGAAGAACTCCATGAAAATCCCTTGAAAAACTTGAAGTCTTGACCTTGGAAGCTTGAAGTCTTCACCTCTAATGGAGGTTTCTAGAGAGAGAACTTTTAGAGAGGTGGGTTTCTAATTTGAGTAATTTGGAAGAATGACTTTGAAAAGGTCTTTTAATAATTTTAAAACCCTTAAATTACCATAAATAACTAATTAAAATTGGCCCCCAACCAAACTAGACTTAAGAGCAATTTACCACATAGCCCTCACCTTGGCCGACTTGGAAAGAAAACTGGGGCCAACCACGGAACCCCATATCCAAGAACCATGGATGGGACAATGAGCCGTCCTATTCCCTTTGTAGGACACACTTTGTAGCAACAACATCCAGAATTCGAAGAATGATGGGCATTGTATGGTAGTCTCAACTCGAGGAGGTAAACATACCATTCACCCCTCAATGTAGTTCGAAGTTGAAATTGTGGTGGATATACATGAAGATGAGATTGAGGTTGTTGTGGAGTCCAATAATGCTTCAGAGAAAGAAGCGGAGATAACCTAGAAAGTTGTTCCCATGCCTAGACCTCCAGCTCCATGCCCACAGAGATTAGTGAATAAGACTAAAGAAGGAAAATACCACAGGTTCATTACTATGTTGAAGTAGCTTTCAATCAATGTTCCATTGATCAAAGCTTTGGAGTAGATGCTTGGGTATGTGAAGTTTATGAAGTATTCGGTGACTAAAAAGAGGACTATCAGTTTTGAAGATGATAAGAGGTTACAACATTGCAGTGCCATTGCCATTAGGTCATTTGTGAAGAACAAAAATGATCCTGGTTCTTTCGCTATTAGTTGTACCATCGGGTTGTTTCATTTTGCGAAGGCGTTGTGTAACTTGTGTGCTAGCATTCATCTGATGCCATTGTCGGTTTACAAGAAAGTTGGGTTTAGGGGCTCCAAACCGACTACGATGCGATTACTCATGGCCGATAGAACTGTGAAGAAGCCCATTGGTTTTCTCCAAAATGTACTTGTGAAAGTGGAGTTGTTTATTTTTTGGTGGATACTGTGAAACTTGATTGTCAGGTTCCCATGATCCTAGGGAAACCAAATCCTTACTACTGGGTGTACCTTGATCTATATGGAGAGAGGGCAGATGAAGTTCTGATTGAATAATGAAGAGGTAACTTTCAACATCTATAGGTCTATGAAGCAGGAAAGCAATCACAAGTCAGTATCAGTGGTGAAGCATATTATGGAGCGAGTTTATGATGTGTCTATTGAAGAGAGGTTGGGTGTTGATGCACTGGCAGCGGTAATGCTGAATTTTGAGGGTGATTGTATTGAAGACTATGACGAATTAATCGCGGCACTTGTTAGGTTCAAATTCCATTCCAAACCAAAGAAATTGGAGCTAGATAAGAAAAATCGTAGCTCTCCACTTGCATAACCATCTGTTGAAGAGGCTCCAAAATTGGAGCTCAAGGCTCTACCATCGCATTTGAGGTATGTATTCTTGATGGTACTTTGCCGGTAATTATTGCGATCGATTTGACTGAGGTACATGTAGAGGCATTGTTTTCTGTATTGAAGAGGTTCAAGCGAGCTATTGGGTGGACTATTATGGACATTATTGGGATTCCTCCTGGCATTTGTTCTAATAAAATCCAACTCATGCCGGACAACAAGCCTAGTATCGAGCACCAAAGGAGAGTAAATCCACCTATGCAAGAGCTAGTGAAAAAGGAAATCATCAGGTGGGTCGATGTTGGAGTGATATACCCTATAGTTGGGTCTGTCCAGTTCAGTGTGCTTCTAAGAAATGTGGAATAACTGTGGTTCCTAATGCGAAAAACGAGCTTGTTCTGTTGCGACATGTGCTTGGATGAAGAGTATGCACGGACTATCAGAAATTGAATGCTTTGACAGAGAAATATCACTTCCCTATGTCTTTCATGGATCTGATGTTGGATCATCTTGCTGGTAAGGGTTGGCATTGCTTTCTTGATGATTATTCGGGCTACAATCAGATATCCCTAGCTTCAGAAGACCAAGAGAAAACCACTTTCACTTGCCCTTATGGGACTTTTGCCTTCAAACGGATGCCATTTGGGTTGATTTCTCTGTGGTAGGTTAACATTTTGATGGTTGTTTGATGTCTTTGGCAAAGGTACTGAAACAGTGTGAGAGTGAAATATTATGCTTAATTGGGAAAAGTACCACTTCATGGTGAAAGAGGCGGCAGTTCAGGGTCATCGGATTTCTGGGAAGGGTATAGATGTTGATAGAGCTGAAGTTGTGGTAATAGAAAAGCTTCCACCACCTATCTCTATAAAAGGTGTTAGGAGTTTTCTTGGGCATGCAGGTTTCTATTGGAGGTTTATCAAGGATTCTCTAAAATTGCACACCCATTGTGCAAACGGCTCAAAAAGGAGTGTAAATTTGATTTTGATGATTCTTGTCTGAAAGCATTTGGAGAGTTGAAAGAAAAGCTAGTTTCTGCACCTATCATTAATTCACCGGATTGGAGGCAACCGTTAGAAGTGATGTGTGATGCGAGTGGAGTGGCACTTGGTGTGGTATTGGGACAGAGGCGAGAGAAGATTTTTCATCCGATTTACTATGCCAGCAAAGCGTTGAATATGGCTCAAAAGAACTATACGGTGACTGAATAGGAACTCCTTGCTATGGTTTTCTCATTCGAGAAATATTTATCCTACTTTCTTGGTACTAAGGTCATAGTGCATACTGACCATTTTGCATTGAGGTATATGTTGGCTAAAAAGGACGCAAAACTGAGGTTGATAAGATGTGTATTGTTGCTGCAAGAGTTCGATTTTGAGGTGAAAGATAGAGAGGGGACAGAAAATCAAGTTTCCGATCATTTGTTCAGATTAGAGGAGGAAGCTACCCGCAAGCTAGGAGATGGGGCTGAAATTAATGATGTTTTTCCAGATGAATAAGCATTGGCTGCTTCTTATGATCTTATTCCTTCGTTCGCAGACTTTGCTAACTACTTGGCAAGTGATTTGGTTCCATTGGATTTATCTTTTCACCAAAGGAAAAAGTTTATGCATGATGTGAAGAAGTTTTTTGGGATGAGCCTTACTTGTAGCGATCCTTTTGAAAGGATACTACCATTTAAACAAGAAATTTAATTAAATACATGTGACATTTAAAGGAGATTAACTATGGCCATATTGATTATAATTTAGTAGAGAGATTAGGTTCATAAAGAAAGAAAAACAATAGTTAAGGATGTGCATCCTGCCCATTTAAACATTTATTTGATGTCAAATTGATATTGTGCAGAATTTTAACTTATGGCGAACACACACTTCCAAAATAATCTATGCAAATAACTTTCGAGATTTTCATGCACATATTATCCTCACACTTAAAAATGATATAAAAAGAATATTACCAACTTTCGAGTACCAAATTTAGCCAGTTCATGCTTCACACAAACATCCAAACCAATAGTAAATTTAGTTTATTATAAGACTTGGGTTTAAACAACCCCAAAAAGAACAAAACATATAGTCACACTTATATTACAACCCATAGTGACATGATCAAATTAGCCTTCAAAGCGCATGTAAATGTACAACACATAAATCATGTAGAAGTCCCAAGGTTTATACAAAATATAGATGCCTATACGCAAATGTGATATTCCTTAAGGCTTTCAAAATCTCTATATCCAATGGCCAGCTTCATGCCTCCTCTCGATCATTCCCTACGATAGAAACAACTATCGCTAAGCATATAGCTTAGTGGTGTAATAACTATAGGTTTTGAGCCCTTAGATTCACAACGCTACCTTTCTCAAGTCATAGGAAGAACAATTGAAACATAACAAATAAACCAAGTAAACAATATATAAATAGTATCAAGTTTGATATTTAGAGATCCAAATGTCAAGAACACTCATAGCATCATTTTCCAAGAGATTCAACAACAAGGCTCGCCCAATATATACATCAAGTCGTCACACCAAGCACAAGCAGGTATCAAGAAGGGCCGATGCCTTTATCAAGAAGGGTCAAAGCCCAATAATCAAGAGAACCAAGAACCGTATTAAAAATGGCTTACTAGTTCGTACTTAAAATGACTTACTATTAAGAATCAAGATGGCAAATGATCTGAATCAAGAGGAATGCCAATACTGACAAAGTCACATCCACAAGAAGGACAAGGTCCCAACAAAAGTACCAAGTGATCAAATAATCCCTACAAGTGGGCGAGTTACAGAAGCGTCTTTAATGTCTTAAAGGATACCAACACGACAATGCAAAGTTACAAGGGTAACCAAGGTTCCAAGATAAACTTTCAGATATATCAGCAGGTAAAAAGAGTACAAGTACAATTTTATAAACAAACCTCAGTGCTTAGCTTAGAAACAGTCTAACACAACTTCAAGAGTTCAAACCGTAGACCAACCAACGTATCAAGGTCCTCAACTTGTTCACGAGTATATACAACCTTAAAATAAAATTAAATAACTTCTTTAATTCCTAGTAGCTCAATAATGTTGATGTAAAACAGGTTTATCATCACAAGTAAGCTTCGCCTATACAAATACGACTATGCTCCCAAAACTATGATTATGGCCAGTCTAGTACATCATGTCCCAACATAGATTTCAAAAGGAAAAAGGCAAAACTAGACTTTATATCCTTCATGAAAGATGTAGGTACATCTCGTAAGGTTGCAAATAAGCAATAATCATCGCAAAATATATTTTTTACAAAAAGATATATTCAAAACACTTACAGTTGTTCATATAGGATTTCAAATTCCGAAATCTGGACAGAACTTGTCCTATGTTGTGTCCCATATTTAGAATCCATAACAGCTAAATTAGAGTTCTACATAAACATAAGTCTTCTAGGTATACAAATTATCTTTCCAAATCATATTTATTCACTGTTAACAATGTTCTAGACATCGAGACATGCATAAAATACCAAACACTACCAAGCTCAGAAACATATTTTATCACATACCAAAGAGAAGGGTGTGTCTCAAATTCCAGCCAAAAGGACCAAGTTTTTCTCTTGTGATTTTGAAGAACAAATGTTTTGATAATTTTCTAAGGTTCTTAGACTTCAGAGGAAACAAATTTCACTAGAGGAGGTGTCAAAATATAGTCTCAAGAGTGATGTTTATCACATAAACAGTTGTCTCCAAAAGGTGGCTGCCAAATATACATACATATATACCTATATTTATAATCCGCACCTCCCTTTCAAGTTATACATAATTTTAATTATAATATTATGTAAATACCCCAATACAATCCCTTAAATGACTACCTCAATTTATGTTAAGCAACTTTGCAAATATGACAAAATTTCAAGTTCCCAAAACAAAAATAAAACATACTGTAGTAATTAAGAAACGGTAAATCGACATGCGATTCTTGGTTAGTATTTTGGGGTGTTACAACTCTCTCCCCCTAAAAGAAATTTCGTCTCGAAATTTACCTTAAACTAAACCCAGAACAAGTGCGGATATTGGGTCGTCATGTCTTCTTCTCTCTCGTAGGTAGCTTCTTTTCCAGAATGGTTCCTCCAAAGTACATTTACTAAGGGGATTCTCTTGTTCCTAAGTTGTTTTACTTCTCGAGCTTGAATTAGGATAGGTTCTTCATTATAAAGTCAGGATTAACCTCAATAGATTCAACTGGAAGAACATGAGATGGATTAGAACGATATCTTCTGAGAATAGAAACATGGAAGACATTGTGGATCTTATCTAACTCCGGTGGCAAGGCTTATTTATATGCAACTGGTCCAACCCTTTCAAGTATCTCATAAGGTCTAATAAATCGGGACTAAGTTTTCCTTTTTGGCCAAATCTCATAATCCTTTTCCATGAAGACACCTTTAAGAATACTTTATCTCCAACATGATATTCAATGTCACACATTTTAAGATCAGCGTACGACTTTTGTCTATTCGAAGTAATCTTTAGACGATCCTTGATAATTCTTACCTTGTCCTCTGTTTGTTGAACAATTTCAGGACTAACAAGCTTTCTTTCACCAACTTCACTCCAACAAAGAGGGGTCCGGCATTTTCTTCCGTATAAGACTGCATAGGGAGGCATTCCAATACTCGATTGGTAGCTATTATTATAAGCAAATTCAAAGCCAAGTGTTTGTCCCAACTACCCTCAAACTCCACAATGCAAGCTCGAAGCATATCCTCTAAAATTTGTATCACTCTTTCCGACAAGCAGTCTGTCTGAGGATGGAACGAAGTGCTAAATTTCAACTTAGTACCCAAAATTTCATGCAAGTTGCCCCAAAATCTAGATGTAAACCTTGGGTCTTGGTCAGATACAATAGACACAGGGATCCCATGTAGTCTTACAATCTCTTTAATGTACAATTTGGCTAAACGCTCAAGTGAGTAATCCATCCTAATTGCTAAGAAGTGATCACTCTTGGTTAGCCTATCCATAATCACCCACATTGCATCATGATTCCTTTGAGTGCGAGGAAGTCCAAAAAAAAAGTCCATAGTTATTTTCTCCCATTTCCATTCCGGCATTGACAAGGGTTGTAGTAAACCAACTGGGACCTGATGCTCTGCCTTTATTTGTTGACAAACCAAACATTTGGAAATGAACTCCCCAATGTCTCTCTTCATACCATTCCACCAATAATGTTCTTTGATTGTCTGGTACATCTTTGTACCCCAAGGATGCATTATATATGGTACAATATGTGCTTCATTTAATATTTCTCTCCTCAATTTGTCATCAGTAGGGATGCATAACCTGTTTTGATAAAATAAGCCACCTTCCTCCGCTAATGTAAAATCAAACTTTTCCCAATTTTGAACTTCTTTAGTTAGTTTTACAAGTTTCTCATCTAACTTTTGTGCTTCTTTCACCTGTTCAAGTAATATTGGCTTTACTTGCAAATTAGCAATAACAGAACCATTTGAATCAAGTGTGAAACAAACATTCATGCATCTTAACTCAAAGAGCAAGGGCAAAGGACTCAAATAAATGCTTGCGAAGGATTTTCGACTTAAGGAATCTGCAACCACATTAGCTTTACCTGGATGATAATCAATCGTGCAGTAATATTCCTTGATCAGTTCAAGCCATCTTCGTTGTCTTAGGTTTAGCTCCTTCTGAGTACCCAAGTACTTTAAGCTCTTCTGATCAGTGAATATATGACATTTCTCTTCATAAAAATAATGCCGCCATATTTTTAAAGCAAACACTATAGAAGCAAGTTCAAGATCATGAGTAGGATAATTCAATTCATGTGGTTTTAATTTCCGAGAGGCATAAGAAATTACCTTCCCTTCTTGCATCAAAATGCATCCTAGACCATTGTGAGAAGCATCACTGTATACTGCATATTCTTTCCCTTCAATTGGTAGAGTTAGTATAAGAGCTTGAGTCAACAAGGATCTGAGAGTTTCAAAGTTCTCTTGGCATTTGTCATCCCAAATAAACTTTACTTCCTGCTGCAAGAGCTTAGTCAAAGGGTAGGTGATACTGGAAAAGCCTTTCACAAATCTTCGCTAGTATCCTGCTAAGCGCAAGAAACTTCTTACCTCAGTTAGACTTTTGGGAGGTATCCATTCAACAATTGTTTGTATCTTACTAGGATCCACCTTCACGTCTTTGGTCGATACAACATGTCCCAGAAAAGCCACTTCATCAAGCCAAAATTCACACTTGGAAAGTTTAGCATAAAGTTCTTTCTCCTTCAAAAATTTTAAAACAATCTGAAGGTGTTTATCATGGTTTTCACTACTTCTAGAAAATATTAAAATATCCTCTATAAAGACAACTATAAACTGCTCAATATAAGGCTTGAATACTCGATTCATTAAATCCATGAATACCGCAGGAACATTTGTCAATCCGAATGGCATCACCAAAAATTCATAATGACCATACCGAGTTCTAAAAACAGTTTTAGGAATATCTTTCTCTCTAACACGCAGTTGGTGATATCCAGACATTAAATCAATCTTTGAGAATACTTTAGTACCCTTGAGTTGGTTAAACAAATCATCGATCCTTGGCAGTGGATATCTATTCTTGATTGTTATTCGGTTTAATTGCCTATAGTCAATACAAAGCCTAAGAGTGCCATCCTTATTCTTTAAGAATAAAACAGGGGCTCCCCGGAGAAACACTAGATCGAATAAAACCTTTCTCAAGAAGTTCTTGCAATTGAGAATTCAATTCTCTTAATTCTGTTGGAACCATTCTATAAGGAGTTATAGAAATAGGGGTAGATCCAGGAATAAGCTCGATTGGAAATTCAACCTCTCTTTTCGGGGGCAACCCAGGAAGATTTTGGGGGAAGACTTCTGGGAGATCACATACGACAGGTATGTCCTTGATACAAGGACTCTCCAACTGTGGATCAACTAATTGAGCAAGGTATGCCCCACAACCTTGACACATCAACTTTCTTGCCAAGGCCACAAAAATAATACTAGATGCCAATGATCTTTCACCTTGTACAATAATGTGTGAAAACGTAGGATCTTTAAGAGTCACATGCTTTGACCAATAATCTAGCACTACATGATATTTATAAAGCCAATCCCTCCTGATAATAACATCAAAATCCTTGAAGGGCAATTCAATCAAATCAATAGGGAACACTAGATTTAGAATCACGAAGGACAATCTTGGTAAACTCGATTACACACAACTTGATAACCCAAAGGACTTTCAACCCTCACATCTTAATTAAGTCTCACAGATATAACATTTTCAAGAAGAACGAGTGATGAACAATTATAGGAATGCGTAGAACCAGGATCAAACAGTGTAAACACACATAAGCCAAGTAAATGAAATTTACCAACAACCACGTCTTGTCCATCTTGATCA
The DNA here is from genome assembly GCA_029582405.1 of Solanum gandarillasii. Taxonomy (NCBI): domain Eukaryota; kingdom Viridiplantae; phylum Streptophyta; class Magnoliopsida; order Solanales; family Solanaceae; genus Solanum; species Solanum gandarillasii. The sequence continues at coordinate 85,666 of JAJONY010000598.1, read as the reverse complement.
TCTCTCTACCTCATAGCATAAGCACGTGTAGTAGCCCTTGGTCCACTAGCTTTATTAGCTCCACTTGCATCTATTGCTTTGGTATTTTTAGGTCTTGCACCTCTATTAGTTTGAGGAGGATTAATAGAAGGCTTATGAACTGAGCCTTTAGTTTTCAGGGAAGGAGCATTATTAGGATTAGGACAGTCCTTCACTTTATGATCAAAGCTCCCACAATTAAAACATGCACCAGAAGCTCTCCTGCAAGTACCATAACGATTCTTTCCACATTGTGGACAAGTGGGAACACGAGGCTTTCCTTGACAATAATTTGGAGTGCTAGCTGTAGAAAATTTGGATATGTTTTTCTTTTCCTGAGGTGGCCTGTAAACACTACAAGCCTTAGAATCATCAAACCTTCCCCTTTTGGATAGACCTCCAAAATCTGGTCTAGGCTTTCGGAATTTATTTTCATTTCTACTAGCTTCTTCTTTATCAAGTCGTTCCCAAGTAAAATCAACAGACACTAAGTTACAAAAGTTCTCATGTTGCAGGATCGCCACATTCTTCCTAATGGAATCATTTAAACCGTCTTCAAATTTCCTGCACTTGTTGTTTTCCTCTTTAATAATACCTCTAGCATAACGAGAGAGCCTTAGAAACTTTTGTTGGTACTCAACAATAGACATGCCTCGTTGCCTTAAATATAAAAACTCCATTCTCTTTGCATCACAAAATGTAGGTGGGACATAATTTATACGAAATTCTTTAAGAAAATCATCCCAAGTAAGAATAGGAGGTTTTACCTTGGCATTCAGAACACTTACCCACCAATCATAACCATCCTTTTGTAATAGTGAAATAGAATACTTAAATTTGGCGACATCTGAACACTACAATTGCTCAAATAGCCTCTACATGCGCTCCAGCCATTGTTCAGCATCAGTGGGATCAACAGTACCTTCAAACTCCACTCCACCAATTTTCCTCATTTTCTCAAAGTTAATCCCGTTGGGATCATGCATCAATTCAGCCATGTGGTGGAAGAATTCAACCATTTGTTGAAAAGGAGGATTCATGGCTTGAGTACCACGACTCATATGAGGATGTAAACCAGCTCTTACACTATGATGGTTTCCCACTTTAGACCCACTAGTGTGGGTAACATATTGATTCGAGAAATGATCTCCAACCTCTTCCAGTGCATGAAGTTGGGAAACAGAGGTACCCGACCCTTCACGAGCAGCTTCCATAGGTCGGTGATGCTTATCGTGACGAATGACAATATCCTACGGTATGAGTGTCTACAATCGTCGATAATATAGTAACCCAACCAAGGGTTGGGGTCGTGTCCCAAGGGAGCGGTTTTGAGAATTGATAGAAAAATAGAATTACATTCTAACTTGTCGTTGCTAAATATATTAACGAACAAAAACATTGCAAATTAAAGGGGGTGACCCGAAAGTGTCAAGTATCCAATGGGGGTTTTGTAACAACTGATAAAACAACAAAATAAACAAGAAAATCAAGTATGGGGAAAGGTTCTTGGGATGTGACCGCAATAGAAGTTGAGATAAATTGTTGGGTACATGCTTTCAATAGGAAATTTGCAAGACAATAGTGACTAGGCGAAGCTTTAAATGGAAATAAGTTCCCTCTTGGACACTTACCCTATTTCAAATGCGTTCCTCTAGGACACCCATTTGTCGCATGAAGACCAGTTTATGCCTTACCCCACTCACTCTCTCGAGCTGAGTGTTAGGATATGGGACTAGGGCTCACCCTCACGGGATAAACCTCATGTCGACCCACTCATTAGGCCATCAGTCTAGTGGTTTTGGTTTCGTGACCTCCTTCTCGGGCAAGCTGAAAACACATGGGTGGCTTTGTATTTGCAACTACAAACCCTTTAGATTAAACCACAACCACTAGGTGAAATCACCATTAACATGCATCTAACCTATTAGCAAGCAAGAGCCAACAAGAATATCAACCTATATTTGCTAAATCACACCCCAAGAAGGGGGTTTTTAGCCACACATCAAGAAATAAGAAATTATACCTAACATGATAAAAAAATCAACTAGGTATAAGAAATTAAACCTTCAATTAAGCTACGGAAGTAGAATAAAGAAGACCCACTTCCAACTTGGGGAAGATGAACTCCTTTCTTCAAGTCTCAACAAAACCTTCTCCAAACTTGAGAGAAAAATACAGAAAAATACTATAGACTAATAATAATTTTTACTCTAAAATGTTCCACCTTAACACTACAAGTCTAACTAGTATTTATAGTTTTCAGCACATCGCCTTCAGTGTCTTGCCTTCAGCATCCTCATATTCTATATCATTGGGCGGTACAGTACTGCTTCGCGGAACTAATCGGCGACTCGCCGATTGCTCCTTTCCTCGCCTTTTGATCCACTTCCTTCAAGGCTTCACGTATTGGAACAAAGGGTGGTGCATGTCAATTTAGCGACTCGCCAAGTTAGACTCGGCGATCCGCAGACTTTCATTTCTTGTTCTTTTCAGCCATTTTTGCTCTGTTTTGCGTCTAAGAGTCCATGCTTCCAGTAAAATTTCAAATACCTGAAACTTAAGCATTTTAATCAGCTATTGAGATAAAACAAGCATTCGAGGACACTATTTCTATTAAAATAAAGCCCTAAATGAGTCCAATTTGTGGACTCATTTGTCGGTCAGAAGAAGAGGCCATACCTTAATTCCTTCAAAAGGGAAGATTACATTGCATTAGGGAGATGTACTTGATGCATATGCACTCTACAAGAGATAAAAATATTATAAACCAAATAAGGGAAAATATCATCTATGTAGAACATTTTTTGAAAGGGAACAAGTATACAAGTTATTCACAACAAAAGTCCTAGAACCACAAACCTAGGCTCTGATACCATCACTTGTAGCGACCCTTTCGAAAGGATACTACCACTTAAACAAGGAATCAAATTAAATACTTGCAACATTTAAAAGAGATTAACTATGGCCATATTGATTATAATTTAGTGGAGGGATTAGGTTCATCAAGAAAAAAAAAGGAATAGTTAAGGATGTGCATCCTGCCCATTTAAACATTTATTTGATGTCAAATTGATATTGCGCATAATTTTAACTTATGGTGGACAAACCCTTCCAAAATAATCTAAGCAAATAACTTTCGAGATTTTCATGCATATATTATCCGCCCATTTAAATATGATATAAAAAGAATATTATCAACTTCCGAGTACCAAATTTAATCGGTTCATGCTTCACACAAACATCCAAACCAATAATATATTTAGTATATTACCAGACTTGGGTTTAAACACCCCCAAATAGAAAAAAACATATAGTCACACTTATACTGCAACCCATAGTGACATGATCAAATTAGCCTTCGAAGATCATGTAAATATACAACACATAGATCATCTACAAGACCCAAGGTTTATACATAATATAATGCCTATATGCAAATGTAATTTTCCTTAAGGCTCTAAAAATCTCCATCTCCAATGGTCAGCTTCATGCCTCCTCTCGATCATTCCCTACGATAGAAACAACTATCGCTAAACATATAGCTTAGTGGTGTAAAAACTATTGGTTCTGAGCTCTCAGATTCCCAAAGCTACCTTTCTCAAGTCGTACGCCGCATAATTGAAACATAACAAATAAATCAAGTAAACAATATATATAGAGTATCAAGTTTGATATTTAGAGATCAAAATGTCAAGAACGCTCATAGCATCATTTTTCGAGAGATTCAACAACAAGGCTCACCCAATATATAGATCATGTCGTCACACCAAGCACAAACTGGTATCAAGAAGGGCCAATGCCCTATATCAAGAAGGGTCAAAGCCCGATAATCAAGAGAACTAAGAACCATATTAAAATTGGCTTTCTAGTTCGTAATTAAAATAGACAACTTCCATTCTTAAGTTGGACTAAAAATCCAGAGTCAAGATGGCAAATGATCTGAATAAAGAGGCATGCAAATAGTGGCAAAGTCACAGCCACAAGAAGGACAAGGTCCCAACAAGAGTACCAAGAGATCAAAAAATCCATAAAAGTGGGCGAGTTACACAAGCGTCTTTAATGTCTTAAAGGATACCAACACTACAATGCAAAGTGACAAGGGGTAACCGAGCTACCAAGATAAACATTCAGATATACCATCAAGTAAAAAGAGTACAAGTACAAGTTTATACACAAACCTCAGTGCTTAGCTTAGAAATAATCCAATACAACTTAAAGAGTTCAAACCGTAGACCAACCAATGTATCAAGGTCCTTAACTTGTTCACCAGTATATACAGTCTTAAAATAAAATTAAACAATTTCTTTAATTCCTAGTAGCTCAATTATGTTGATGTAAAACAGGATTATCATCACAAGTAAGCTTCACCTTTACAAATACGACTATGCTCCCAAAACAGTGATTCTGGCCAGTCTAGTACATCATGTGACAACTTAGATTTGAAAAGGAAAAAGGCAAAACTGGACTTTATATCCTTCATGAAAGATATATTCTGTATAAAAAGATATATTCAAAACACTAACAGTTGTTCATACAGGATTTCAAATTCCGAAATCTAGACATAACATGTCCTATGTCGTGTCCCATATTTCGAATCCATAATAGCTAAATTAGAGTTTTACATAAACATATGAGTTGTAGGTATACAAACTAGCTTACCAAATCATATTTATTCACTATAAAAAAAGTTCTACGTATCAAGATATGCATAAAATACCAAACACTACCCAGCTCAGAAACATATTTTATCACTAACCAAAGATAAGGGTGTGTCTCGAATTCAAGCCAAAAGGACCAAGTTTTTCTCTTGTGATTTTTAAGAACAAATGGTTAGATAATGTTCTAAGGTTCTTAGACTTCAGGGAAAATGAATTTTACTAGAGGAGGTGTAAAAATATAGTCTCAAGAGTTATGTTTATCACTTGAACAACTGTCTCCAAAAGGTGGTTGCCCCAAAAAAAGTTGGCTGCCCAAAATGCATACAAATATACCTATATGTACAACCCTAACCTCCCTTTCAAGTTATACATAATTCTAATTAGAATATTACGTAAATACCCAAATACAATCCCTTAAATGACTGTCTCAATTTATTCTAAGCAAGTTTGCTAATATGACAAAATTTCAAGTTCCGAAAACGAGAATAAACATATTATTGTAATTAAGCAATGGTAAATCGACATGCGATTCTTGGTTAGTATTTCGGGGTCCTACATAAATTATTTTGTATTTTTGCTGATGGGATTATTCATCGCTCTATGCCCAAGGTTGAGATGATGAGTATACTAAAGGTGTGTCATTCATCACCTATTGGTGGGCATCATAGTGGTTTTTGGACTGCCCATAAAATCTTGCAGTGTGGGTATGACTGGCCTGCCATCCACCAAGATGCTCATTATTTCACCAAGTCTTGTGATCGTTCCCAAAGAGAAGGAGGAATTTCAAAGAGGCAAGAGCTACCTATGAATCCAATATTTGTGATTTAGTTATTTGATGTATGGGGACTTGACTTTAAGGGTCCATTTGTGAGTTCACATAGGATGAAGTATATTCTTGTTGCGGTTGATTATGTGTCAAAATGGGTGGAAGCAATTGTGCTTTCAAACAATGAAGGGAAAAATGTCACCGCATTCCTGAAAAAGAGTATCTTCTCAAGATTCGGTACACCTAGGGCGATTATCAGCGATAGAGGTTCCCATTTTGGTAATAAGTTGTTCAAGGCGTTGCTAGAGAAATATGGAGTGCGTCACAATGTAGCCACTCCTTACCATATGTTGTCTAGTGGGAAAGTTGAGGTGTCAAACAGAGAGATAAAGGAAATCCTTGCAAATAATGTAAATGCCAATATAACTGATTGGTTAAAGAGACTTGATGATGTTCTATGGGCCTATCGCACCGCATTCAAGACTCCCATAAGTATGTCCCCCTACCAACTTGTATATTGGATGTCATGCCATTTGCCGGTAGAGCTAGAGCATAAGGCAATGTGGGCGCTAAAAAAATTGAATTTGGATTAGGGCGTCGCATCGAGTCAAAGAGTAAATGACATTAATGAGCTTGATGAGTTTCTCCTAAAAGCATATGAAAGTTCAGCCTTGTACAAGGAGAAGATGAAGAAGTATCATCATCAAAAGATTGAAAAGCGCGAATTTGTTGTGCGTGATCTAGTGCTTCTATTCAACTCAAAGTTGCGATTATTTCCTGGCAAGCTCAAGTCAAAGTGGATCGGGCCATTCTGAGTCACTCAAGTATTTCCACATGGAGCAGTCTAGCTCAACAACAAGGAGGGAACAAGGTTCAAAGTGAACGGCCAAAGAATCAAGGTCTGCATGGGGAAATCAGAGAGTGTGTAAGAAGTGATCGAAGTGTACTATCTTGATGAAGTCTTAGTAATCCAGGAGCCTACGTCGTGCCGCGACATTAAATCAAGTGATGCTTGGGAGGCAACCCAAGAAGTACAATCTAGCGAACTATAGGTCTTTCTTTTCGTTATAGGAGTCTTCTTCATTTTGATTGATTTGTGTAGCTCTTTAGATAGGCGTTTATTTTGTATTAGTGTTGGCTAGTTATAGAATAGGGTCCGTGTCTAAAAATTGTCCAGAAAATGTAAAAAGTAAGTCCTAATGGAGCTACGTGTGGAGGGGCGATAGGTAAAATCTGTAGAAAAATAGTGGTGCAGTGTTCTACGGACCCCATCGACGGTTTGTGGGTCCATACACAGATCATGAATGGCGTCCGTAGACCCTAGGTAAGCTTTCTAAAAATACTAAGTGTGGAGTGACCTATGGACTTGACCTACGGTCTGTAGGTCGACCCACAGACTGTAGACGAGGTCTGGTGGATCCAAAGTTAGGGTTCGGTCGACTCGACCCTAACCGCTTATAAATTAAAAACCTGTTCATTTTAAACTTCCCCCACTTCCATATTTCCCTTCCAACTATTTCTACCCTTCCATATACCCACTATATTCACTACATATCCCCCCATATAACTCCCCTAATCACCCTATATATTACATATATCCCCTCGCTCTTTCTCTATCCAAAACTCACTCCACCATTTTCATCTCCCCTCACAACAATTTCAAGGTTCGGGTTCGGTGTTCAAGTTTGTCTAGGTGTCTTTGGAAATCAATCACACACTCACCATTGTTGTACACTTGTAAGATATGTTGATTTCTCCTGAACTTTGAAATTTTTCATAGTTTTCGTTTGAAATCATAACAATGAACTTGACCTTGGGTTGTTAGTTTTGTGTTTGTATGTGAAATTTTATGCTAGAAACACCGTTGGTATAATGGTATGTGAGTGTGTAATGTCGCTCCCCATTTTTCTCAAAACGGGTTTTCGGTGCACAACCTAACAACTCTTTTGGGTTTGGATCTTTTAGAACTAAAATAGGAAAGAAATGAAGTTTAAATCTGGACCCTTGAATCTATTAAGATGTAGGGCTGAGATTTGATCTTTGATTTAATTTAAGTGATGGACGGATGAGATGAGAATTGAAATCTTAAATCATATTGGATTGAGGATTTGGAATGGCTAAAATTGAAATAAAATTGGCTAGAATTGAAATGAATAGGTGACTATAATTGAAGTAGAATTGGAATTGAATAGGCTGGAATTAAAATGGAGTAGAATAAAATAGGCTACAATTTAAATGATTTAGAGGAAGTTTAAAGAAATATTATTCAATTTAAATACTATAATTATTAAAATATTTTTTATATAATAAAAATCACTTAAATTTTAAAACATTTGAGTAAAATAATTATTTCGAGTTTAACTATAATGATTTAATAATAATAAAGTTCTTTAATATTATATAATTTTAGACAAAATCGATTAAAAATTTAAACTCGAGATATGTCTTAAAAATATGTATTTAATCGAATAGCATTCCCAAAAAGAGTTAAAGGTCGGTCAAAATTGGGTGTCAATAGTTGTCTCTTGGTTGCTTGAGAATAATGAATTGTCCGAAAACCAACGTTGACTTAGTAGCTGATTTTGTCCAACCGATGAGAGTTGTCAGTGGGATCAATTGAAACAATATGGAGTTAGAAAGGGGTATGACCGAGACTTTGGTTTTAAGTCACCTGCATATCTCTGGTTATACGAGAATCAGGTCATGTGTAGTTCTAGATTTAGGAACAAACGAGGCTCCTAAAAATGAAATAAAAGTATGGTATTCGAAAGGGAACGATAGTGGCTTGAATGGATAAGATTAGAGTAGCGAGAAAAGCATGACAGAGTGATTTCCAATGTAAGGAAATGATTAGGTGAAAAGAAGTACATACGAGTAGAAAAGAATCGAGAGGGCCTTTGTTCCGATGGATATGAGCATGATAATCATAGTTGAGAGGACAATTGATTTCGTCTACAATACATAGTCTCTGCAAATATGTATCTTGTACTATGACTAGATAAAATGATTAGAGTAGATATATCAAAATAAATGGTAAAAATAAACATGATGCAATTTCCCATATCGACTATGAAATTTGCCTTAAGACTATGAAAATGATGTCTAGGTCCATAATATGCAAAATTAATTCCTCGGGTCATGCAAATGTGGTTTGTGGGCCATGAAAAATGATGCCCTTATACTATGACACCTTCGAATCATGATTGAAAGAAATTAAATCCTTAGGCCATGATATGATGTCCGTAGGCCATGAAAAATGATGCATTTGGACCATGATGCCTTCAAAATATAAATATGAATAAAGCGAGCATATATGTTTTGATGTAATTCGAGCATCTTGTGGCTTGATTCAGTAGTAACTCTATACAGATGTATTCGGGCACATGTAGCTCTCGGTCACAATGCGATGTCGGGCTCAATGCAGTATTGGGCATATGCAATCTTCATGCACAATGCACTTCGGGCATATGCAATCTTCGGTCACAATGCAATCTCGGACATAATGCAATATCGGGCACATGCAATCTTCGAGCACAATACAATTCGGGCACATGCAATTCGGGCACAATTGAATTCGGGCACATGCAATCTTCGGGCACAATGCAATTCGAGCACATACAATCTTCGGGCACAATGCAATTCTAGCACACACAATCTTCAGGCACAATTAAATTTGGGCACATGCAATCTCCGGGCACATGTAATCGTTGGGCACAATGCAATATCGGGCACATACAATCTTCGAGCACAATGTAATTTGGGCACATGCAATCTTCTGGCACAATTAAATTTGGGGACATGAAATCCACGGGCAAATGTAATCATCGGAAATAATGCAATATAGGGGACAATGCATTATCAGGCACATGTAGTATCAGGCACATGCAATCTTCGAGCACATGCAACTTCGAGCATAAAGCAATCTTGGGCACAATGAAATATCGGGCACATGCAGTCTTCGGGCATAATGCAATTTTGGGCTCAATGCAGTAATCAGGCACATGCAATTATCGGGCACAATATAGTTCTCAGGCTCATGCGATAGTTGATTGAGGCCATAGACCTTCGCCTTATTGGAAGGATTAAGTGTCATTTGTTGACAAATTTTGAGTTCGGAATATTGTAGCTTGACCCTTCGTCCTATTATAAGGAGTGGGTGCAGTTGAATGTTGATTTGTCGGGCTTGATATGAAGTAGTTTAATCCTTTTGTCTTATTGGAAATATAGGGTACCATTGATTGGCGATTGTCTCGCTCAAAATAACTTGGTCTTTCATCCTGTCGGAAAGAGAGTATGCCATTGGACTGGCAATTGGGCCCAGTATAGAGTAGTTTGGTCCTTCTCCTTGTTGGAAGGACAGTGTGCCATTTGTTGGCGATTTTAGAGCTCTAAATAATGTAGCGTGATCATTATTCCTATTGGAAACACGGAATATTGTTGATTAGCGATTTGTCGGGCTTAATAAAGCGGTATATCGATCCTTCAAATGATGTTGGAGTTGCTTCTTGTATATGTACCTATCGTTTATGCATTCAAAGAAAAATCGTTAGTTTAAGGGGAGGTTAATCTGTATCCCTGATTTTGCAAAGTGCTCCTTTGATGTTTGCTCGAAAGTAGACCCTTTGCAATATTGTCAAAAATTTTGAGGTTCTCTCAAAATTTTCTGCCCTAGCGTAGAATTTTTAGTTATCTGATGTTCTTTTTGTAGACTAAAACCTGCTTCTTTTGAATTTTTGAGATCTTCTCAAAAATTCCGCCTTAGTCTAAAAATTCATAAAAGAAATAGAATTGTTGAGGCCCTTTGTTGTGAGAAAATATAATCTTTTGATGGAATTTTTTAGACATTCTCAAAATATTTGCCCCAGTATTGTAGCTTGTAGAAAATTGCTCTTTTGGTTGAATTTTTGAGACCCTCTCAAAAATTCTGCCCCAGTTGTGGCTTGCTAGAAAAAAATGATCGTTTGATGGAATTTTTGAGAAACCCTCAAAAATTTTGCCCCACTTACACAATAAAAGGTAAAATGGAATTTTTTATTAGGATAAGACCGAACTCCATAGGAGCTCCTACGTATCCCCTCTTAAACGGGAATCAGGTCCGATGTAGTTCCAAATACAAAGAGCATAATTTAAGACATTAAAGGAACACTCTCGAGCAAAAGCTAAAATGATGAATTCCGACCAACTTTATTGTCCGTGTGCTAAAAGTAGAAAACATAAACTTAAACGGCGCAAGCCTTTATTGGAAACTGCTTCAAATGAACTTCAACATGTTCATTGTTGGGATTCCTTTGGCACAAGGTCTGTCCATTGTATAACCTTACTCTCAATCCGTTGATAAATCTTGCCTATTAGAGCACGACATATTTCAGTAGTATGTCCCTTCATTCCCGAATGATAGTCACAATTCTCGTTTGCGTCATACCCCTTTGATTGAGGATCTGGATTCTTGGCAGCGATAAGTGTCTCACAACCAGCCATTTTAAGCCTTTTATAGATTTGGTCAAAGGGTTTAACTAAGGAAGCATAAATTTTGATAGGCTTCTTCTCAACATTGAATAGGTTTTTACGAATATGAGGTTGAGTGAGGGTTTTGATATTGTGGACAAGAGAGGTGGGTTGTTGAAATGGTAAAGGAGATTTTTGGCGTGGAGGGATTTGATATGGTATGAGCGGCGCGCAATACCAAGGAACTTGGTGTAGAGGTGTCTGATATTGATGAACTTGTATGATGGGAGTCTGCAGGTGCGGGGTGAGATACGGAGGTCTAGAAGCATAAGCAAGATGTTGAGAAGTATATTGGTAATTTGGAATGTGAGTGTTCTTTGGAAGCATTTGAATGGAGCTGATTTTGAAGATGAGAAGTACGGTGAGTTGGTGGAGGATTATTTTGGAAGGTAGCTTGGCTTCTGACAGGCTCCTTATCCATGTTTGTCTCTAAAGTGTGGTTGGCAGAGAGTAACCTCTTGGCCCACTACCGCATACCGTTTAACTCTTCTTCCAATTCCCTTATTTTCTGTTCCAAATTCGAGTCCGACTTTTTCGTAGGATGCTCCTTTTCAATAGCTCTACTCATAACCTTATCATTAGTCACCTTCTTCTTTCCTTTGCGATTCCCACTTGGAAGAGAAGGGGGAGCGCCCTTTGATCGTGTGTGGTAAACCATGGTCTACAGATCAACCAAAGGGTAGGGTAAAATAAAAGCAAGAGAAAACTCGAGTTAGAACATTGCATAAATTGAGATAGCAAACACATTATTTAAAGATAAACGTCCTAAATGCAAGGAGCCTCGTTGAGCAAGAGGTAGGCCTACACGACACATAAGTGATACACAATAATTAATTGAAGCCTAGTTTGCCAATTTGGAGTTTAGATTAGAGGAAATAAACCAACTTTAATTTATTATAGAATTGAACCATTACATCATAATCAAAATGAAAACTAAAAATAAACAAAAGGGAAAGGGGTAACCTTCGAAGTCATCCTAAATTTTGAAATCTTGAAGATATCGATTCCAAGAGCTTGACGCCAATTTCCCTCTTAGATATGGAGTGCTTTCATGCTTGATGTTCAACAAGTTGTGTGCCTAGATTTTTTCCCTTTCATCAGTGACTCCATAGTATACTTCCCCACTCAACTCTCTCCCCTTAGCCTCCTTTAGGATCCAGATGCAGTACTCAAGTGTACAAAATGTCTGTTGTATTCCCATATGAATGGTTAACACACGTTCCCATATTCGAAGTCTATTGTGGACTTGAGGATTATCTAATTCAAAGTCACACTTACACTGATCCACGTAGGATTGGACTGGTATTACTTGAGTTTGTCCAAATTGGTGGAGTACCCGAAGAGGAGTGTATGGTTGAACGCCCTTTAAGCCAATAAGCTCAATGAAGTGCCGATCATCGCCTCTTATTATTGCATGAGGGGTGGACAACCAATAGAGCTTCCATTGGATTCGGTAGCTCTCGAGTTCTATCAAAAATATCTGCTAGTCTATGAATCCTTCAGGTGCGTTGAAACCTACTATTCTTCTTGGATGAATATCAATCTTGTTACCATAACCAAGAAAGATATCTACTGTATCAACTTGATTATGGAAGTGTTCGATAGCCCATAATTGCAGCAAGAGGTTGCATCCTTCAAAGAATGTTCTGCCATTGACACATGCCGATAGACTTCTCATAATTTCCGCCAGAATCATGGTTTTATGGTTTTCCTAGGTTCACCCACTCTTTGAGCTATGTTTTGAACCACGTGACCCAAACGTTTGTCGATCTTTCCTCTCTTTAAGGAAAACTAAGGAACCTAATAGTGCGATGGCAAAGGCACTCAAGCGATATGTTTCCCGTCTCTCGATGGAGCACTCAAATTCTTCATGGAAAGATTAATCACCATCTTCTTGGCCAAAACGTGAATATAGAAAGTCGAAATAAACCTACCCGAGATCTAAAAAAATCATGGTTGAATTGGACTTCATTCCCAGACATTTTAGAAACTCTATTGATGATGGCTTATAGGGCACCATCATTCCACACTCACGGTATGGCGACTCTATGAAACCATTTATCTCTTCAATTGTTGGCACCAAATCGAAATCCACAAATTTGAAGACCATCCTCACAGAGTCCCAAAATTCTAGGATGGCCCTAACAAAGTGACGGTTTGGTATGACAAAGATGAGGTAGGTACGACCGTCCAACAAATGACGAATCTCTCTTTCGTTGTTTCTCTTAATATCGTTCCACCAATTCCTTAGTTTGTAGTTTACCTCGATGACCATTTTCGAGTCAGTGGAAGATGGGAACGTCATGACTCTGCCAACAAAACAACAAAAAAATTCTAAACTCCATTCTTGGCAAAATTTTGCTTAATTTAATTATTGTGATCACATTGACACATAATTATGCAATTTGTCTAAAGGGTGTTGGGGCCCTTTAGACGATAGGGTGGCTACTAATTGTGCTTATTGACATCAAGGGTCAAACCACCTAAGTTTTGTTCAGCATGTATCACCTAAATGAGATTTCTAAGAGTTGGGTAGACACAGACTTTAAAGGAATGCTATACGAGAAGGCTTGTGGTTTCCCAGTAGTAAAACTATATGTTCCGTCCACGCATCTGCCGACTCTCTATAATGGGTATTTGAAGAGAAATGGAGTAATTGTGAGAGGTGCAAAGGCACAACATCATGATATTTTTTTCTTTTTTAAATGAAGAGGGTCCTAATTGGGGGACGTATAAGCGAAATGTCAGATTATCAAAGCAGTAAACATTTAGCATGTACATGGAAAATAGTAACACATAAACAGTTATAGAAAGCAGTAAATAAATAAATACATAAATAAGCATGCAAACACATAGATAAATTAAGCAAATAAGGAAAGGGAATAAGGATTAAACATGGGATACTCAAATAAGGGAAAAGGGAAAGGGTTAAACATGGAAATACACAAATAAGGAAAAGGGAAAGGGACTAAACATAAAAATAAACAGTATATAAGGAAAGCGAGTAAACAAAGAAAGCTAATAATTACTTAGCATGGTAATACCCAAACAGACAATGATATAACCAAATAAAGTAAACCCTACATAAGCATGAAACACGTAATGGTAAGAACCTAATATCCACAGTGGAGTCGCCATTCTATCGCGCCCCATTTTTCTCAAAAAGGGTTTTCGGTGCACCACCTAACAACTCTTTTGGGTTTGAGTCTTCTAGAACTAAAATAGGAAAGAAATGAAGTTTAAATCTGCACCCTTGAATCTATTAAGATGTAGGGCTGAGATTTGATCTTCGATTTAATGTAAGTGATGGATGGATTAGATGAGAGTTGGAATCTTAAATCAGATTGGATTGAGGATTTAAAATGGCTAAAATTGAAATAAAATTTGCTAGAATTGAAATGAATAGGTTACTATAATTGAAATAGAATTGGAATTGCATAGGTTGGAATTGAAATGGATTACAATAAAATAGGCTACAATTTAAATGATTTAGAGGAAATTTAAAGAAATGCTATTCAATTAAAATACTATAAATATTAAAATATTTTTTATATAATAAAAATCACTTAATTTTTATAACATTTTAGTACAATAATTATTTTGAGTTTAGCTATAATGATTTAATAATAATAAAGTGCTTTAATAAGATATAATTTTAGACAAAATTGATTAAAAATTTAAACTCGAGTTATGCTTTAAAAATATGTTTTGAATAGAATAGCATTCCCAAAAAAGGTTAAAGGTCGGTCAAAATTGTGTTTCAACATGTAAATACTTAAAACTGAATAATTCAAGTTAATGAACCGAATTGGATGTTTTGACTTAGGGTTCATGGGTGTCGGTGTGATTAATTATGAAATTTTGTGAATTTGGAACCCTAAGGATGATTAACTACCAAATTACTTGTTGAATTCATATGTAGGCATAATTGTGTGTATTTGTTGAAATAAAGCAATGCAAGAAATGAACCATCTAAAAACCTGGCACAGACTGACCCACGAGACCCAGTCGACGGACCTTAGGTCAGGTTCGTGGGCCAGAAGCACACAAAAATTTTACTAAGTGGCGAACCACGGTGTGGACTATGGTCTGTCATTCCATCGACGGACCATTCTACACATTTGTGGTTCCCACATCAGAGACCCAATTTTGGGTACACTGACGTACGGAGGGGACCCATGGACCTTCGATCCCTTGACGGACCGTATGTGGACAGTTCAGCCACTGTCCAGATTTTTTTAGTTTTCCGTTTTGATTTGTTTCTTTTTCTAAAATTCTTCCAATTGTTTTATTTGCTTGTTTTTGTAATAACTAAGCTTCTACAGGTACTATGGCCCTCAAGAAATCTCTGACTTATGCCGCAAAGGGTAAATCAAAATTTGGCGCTCCTTCATGACGCATTATCATTGAGGAGGATATGGAGGAGCCCAGGAACTGAGGCCAGCGGGTGATTACCGATATGGTCACTGCCTTCTAGTCTGATGAGGGGGCCACACCGATAGGATCACTAGCTGGCTCTTAGTCTGCATCTGACTTCGACTTCGGCTCCGACTCCAGTTCTAATAGAATCACCGCCTCGTCTTCTGAGGCTAATAGTGAGGGCGATATTCCAGTCCCCCCAATTCCGATCCTGCACCAGTTGCTGAGGAACCTAATCGATGGTGTGTGGAGGGCCAGTATCATATATACAAAGATGCCCGCATGCTGAATGAGAATGATAAAATGGCTCTACTAGTCATCGAGGACCGTCGGGTTCTCACATGTAGCCTCCATACCGCTCCAGTTATTAAGGGGCTTTTCCGCAAGCACAAGTGTGAGTGGATGGCACGACCACCAGGCACTTATAGAAAGGAGATAGTCAAGGAGTTCTACTCTTCCTATGCCACCATCGTTAGACGGTCCATCTCCAAACGATCCAAGCCAGTAACTCAGCATCCACTTGAGGCTACACTAGTGCGGGGCTTTATTGTAGACATCTTCGAAACCACCCTCCGCAGGTTCATCTACGGCCCGGATCAAACTTTTCCCATCAATACAGCAGAGCTAGACTATCGCATGGGCACCATTCGAAGTGGGGCATTTAAGAAGAATGTCGAGCAGCATGAGTCACTTATTAGGTGGCTAGCACGACATCATGCCACGTACGGTGAGCGTGCAGATTGGGTCACCTTTAATATTTCAGTAAAAAAAATTTGGTTGTTGGTATGTAAGAGGCTGTCCCCAACTCGGGCGGACAATGTGGTCAAATGGGACCGAGCGGTGATAGTTGCAGCCATGGTAGCAGGATATGAGGTGAACGTTGTGCGTATACTTATCAAGAAGATTCACGAGAGGGCCTTCAAGGCTACCACCACTTTTCCTTTCCCTTGCCTCATCTTCCAGCTTTGTAGGGACTTAGGTGTACCAGTTTGGCATTATAAAAGGTTGCTTCTTGCAACGAAGACTCTTGACATCGGCCTGATCCGTGATGACGTCAACTAGCCACACCTCTCAGAGAGCTACAAATTAAGGTACCACCTCTAGGTAACTATCTTGCCACCGAGGTTGCACAGATGCAGGCTGCCCACTCCACCCTTCCAGCCACTACTACAAACACCCAGGCTCCACTATCTCCGTCGCCAGTTAGGCCCCTAGCCTGGTTTTTAAATTGCAAAATTGTCACATGACTTAAAAATCATTATCTCATCCATTTTCTTACTCACCAAGACCTGACCCAATAGAAAATTTCCTAATTCTTATTTTATTTATCTCCAATCAAAATTCATTTTATGAGTGGAGTGCAGCTTGTTGGAATGTATGCGTTCAGTAGTGGGCTATAGTACCAGGTCAAACGTACAGTGAAAATGCAGTAAGAGATAAAACAATTGACAATGGGAACAAGGAGATTTACGTGGAAACCTCGTTTCTCAAGGGAGTAAAACCACGACCTGTCACACAGGAATTTCATCTGCTTTCACTAATCACAAGAAAAACTTAATACAAACTCCAAATACAACAATGAGACTAAACTCATAATCTCACACTAAGTAATACCTCTATTACTTACTGAGCCAAAGCAATGCATCCATTGCCCACTATATTAACTACCTCTAACTAATATAGACTTCAAAATGTAACACACAATTAACTTTAATTGTATTCTTACAATCAATACACACAAAGGTTTTGAAACGTTTCTTTATGAATGTGAAATGACTCCTACAATTTTAGCACAATACAAGCATTCAAAAACAACGGCACTTCAAGATTGGTTTTATTCAGCCTATCAGATCCCTTGTCATGTGTGTTCTTTGATGCTTGAGTTTTTTACAAGTCTAACTCACTCTTTTTGAATGAATAGTCGTTGTTGTTTGTTTGTGCTGAATATATCAATCACTAACAAGAGTTATTGACCACTAAACGAGAAACCTCATCCATTCCTATTGGTGAAGTATGTTGACCTTATCACCAACAACCTGAGAAGACAATTTTACAGTTGTATATCATTTGGAACCTCGACGAGAGCACTCTGTTAGGAACCAGGTCCCTGCATTTGTGAGGATCATCAAAATACCTTGAAAAAAACAATTTCCCTTTTTTTGATGATGACAAACAAACATCCCCACACTGAGTCTATTCATTCATTTTGATTAGCATTTATTCCCACGATCACCATGCCCCTGTAACTAAAAGCACAACAACATGTACAAAGATTCCCCTTTTTGACATCATTGAAAAGGTAAGTAGTAAACATACACACGTGTTAAGTAAAATAGCAAAGAATTTAGAGCCTTAGGCATCAGAATATATGTGTAAAAAGGCAAAGTAGAGAAGACAAAGAAGCATTAGAAATAGGATAATGCATTGATCCTAATCAAGTATCACAAAACTAGATATTGAGTACCACAAAAAAGACATACTGCCACTACTATTTCGTAAGGAAGCAAAAATAAGGAGAAGAATGGAAAGACACTTTAGGATGGAGGAGGACTAGGAGGAAAGGACAACATGAAGATGTTCATGCAATTATTTGCATTAATATGTGCCTCAAGTAGTTCCTTGTTAAGAGAATTGACTTCCTCATTCAATGAGGCATTTGACTCAGTCAGTCTGGCATTGTCAACTCTCTGCCAGTCGATCTCCTCATTTGGATCAGTACTGGTACTATGTCCTTGGAACATAACCTATTAAAGAAAGGCCTTAAGTCGAGTAATCTCTACTTCCTTGTCACCTATAAGGGTTGTCAAGTCATTAGTTTCCTATTTGAGTTCTTGTTGTTTCTTAACGAGTTTAGAGACTTAAGACATGGTCTTTACCTTACCCTCGACACATTCACATTTAATAAGTGTGACCCTCGAGAAGGTTTTCTTGATGGTACCTTCTACTCCCTGTCCAGAGGCACACTGAAGTGATCAAAAACCCGGTACAACATATATCCATAGCCTATCTCGTGCTTGCCATTCTTCACTACCATGATCTGATGTATATGCTCAAGCATGATTCTAGGGATATTCATTGCCTTATAATATTCCAATAATTACATGAGGAAGAGAACTGTTGAGGATCCAATTGTGCATTCTCTGTTTGAGGCAACAATACCTTATTCACAAATTAGAAATAAAATTGTTGTTCTCCCTTGTGGAAATTCTTAGGAACCCTATCACGCATCATGTTTCCATATTTTGTGGCACATTGAACATAATTTGTATATGGTTTGCAACCTTCGATGGACTTGATCCCTTGGCAAGGTACATCCAAGATAATGCCTATGTTTTCTTCACTTAAGGTAATATCCACCCCATGACCGTTTGAGTTTATTTCTTTATTCTCCAGTAGGACCATCTGGTAGTAGAACTCTCGCACCTCAGGTTCATGCAAGTATGGCGTATGACATTCGAATAGATGTTTCCAATCCGTTAGTGCCACACAATCCACCAATTGGCACATCCCAAGTTCAATGAGGATTGCAGGATCAAATACTCTACCATTCAGCACTTTTTAGTTCTTAAGTTATTCGATTTTTTGTTCCATGGTCAATACCTTATCTTCTTCTTTTCTTCGCACAGGCGGACTTGGTAACTTGATTGGTTCAGACTTAGATACTAGTTAAGGATTTGTAGACACCCGCTTTGTTGGTGATCTCGTGGTGACCTTCTTAACTTTCGAGACTTTGACTCATTTTTCCTATTCTTCCTTTTTCATTTTGGCCACAGCCCTCACAATGTCATCAGACTCATTTTCACTTGACCACACTTCTTTGGATAGAAGTACATTATCCACAACTAGAACCTGTTTTAACACACCTACTTTTCTCGTCTCTTGATTACGTGAAGTTTGAACCTTGATTGCTATCATCACATCCCCCATCATTTTTTGTTGAGAACCTCTTGTAACATAGTTTCAAGAAACCTTGATAGTTAAATATTCAACCAACTTCCATTTTCCTTTACTATACCTTGTTCGTGCAAATTCACTAGCCCCTCTAAGGGTTGTGCTTCCTTATGAATATCCAATAGTTCAGTATCAGAGGGAACAACTTTGGGTGCATTTTCTCCCCTTATCCCTCTCATTTTCCTTGAAAAGGGAACTTCCTCATCATCATCTTCCACCATATCGTTGTGACCAAAATCAATTTGAGCCTCAATTTCAAGGTTGTGATCGAATATTGGCCTAGATATGTTGAGGACCAGATCCGATGACTTGTAGTATGCCTCAGAGAAAGGAGGCTGAATATCTCCCTTCAAAGTAGCCAAACTCTTTACGACCCACTCTTCTCCTTTCGCTAAAATATTAGACTCAGTTCCCTTTCTTTTTGACAAGTCCCCATCAAACAATCGCTCAGAAATCATTGAAGACACAAGCTCACGTTGAGAAGTGACATCAATATCTTCATTAGGCACACCAACAACAGGCTTCACCTGTAACACCCAAAAAACTTGTAGGCTAAACTAGAGCTAAAACGTTAGGGTTAGAGTCAAAGAGGTGGTCAGGACCAAGGGAGAGGACTAAGGCAGTCCAATCTCCCCTATACACTGCCCTACTGACCACGGTAACCACCACGACCCATGGTAGGGATCACCGCATGTGGTGTGGTCCGTGGTGGACTAGGAAGTGAGCTCCCCAAAATCTGCCCAAAATCTGCCCAAAAATAGCTCCTCTCCATAAGCCATTTCACGACTCATGGTGAAGACCACAGCTCATGGGAAGGCTCGTGGGGAAGATCTGGGTGTTTGAGGGTGGAAATGAAGTTGCAAGCCACTTCCTCAAGGCCCACGAATGGGACCATGACTCGTGGCAAGCACCACGGATCGTGTTGCCCCTCGTGAATTTGCCTTGCGCTTGCGGGCTAAAGGCAAAAGTTGCCTAGCCACTGCCTCAAGTCCACGGAGGGGACCACGGCTCGTGGAGCCCCTCGTGGCACCTGGGCAGCTCACTTAAAGTTAGGGGCTCTTTGGGAAATTCATATTTAAGTCTAATCAAAGTGAAGTCGTTTTGGGTAAATTTAGGGTCACCATATAAATCATTTTAAGTCAAAACTCAGCCAATTCAACTCATTATTTCCAAAACTAAAATAAATTCCCAAAATACATTCCCTCAAAAATTCTCTCTCTAGAAAACTCAAAGAAGAAGAAGGAGGAGGAAATTGGAGCTAGGGTTGAAGAAGTAAGGGTTTCACACCAAATTCATAGGGCTTTGTGATCAATGTATGGTAGTCCTTCATCCATGGATATCTTTCATCTATGGAGTCCCATCAAAACCCCAATTTCAAAGATAGAAATGCCCAAAAGTTAGGGCTTGATTCCAAAGTCATAGGTTCCTTTCAAAAATGATTCTAACGATTTGATTATGTTATATTATGTATGAATTGATGGTTTCCCTATGTTTTTATGATGAATCCCCCAAGAACCCATGAAATTCCCATATTACTCAATAGTAATGTATGATGTGCGTTTTTGTAGATGAAAGAAGAATGTTATGAAATTATGCATGTAGTGATTAGGTTACTTGAATTATGATTATATCCATGTCTAATTTATTGAATTATTGATTTGTTTATTTGATATGTGCTTTTAACCTTGAAAGGGTAAAGTTTGAGACTGATTCATGTTTTTGTGGAATCTATGTATATGTTTTACGAACACTTTGAGAGTGAAGTGTCAATGATTATGTTGCTGTTGTGAGCTGATTGAAAGGTTATTCTGTTGAACTCATAGTGAACATGATGTGAAAGGTTTTCTCACGTAATGATGATTCTAAGATTGAAAGGCTTTCTTACCTAAATAAATCTAAGAGCTATCCTAATAAACTATTTTGGATTGATTGTCAAGGGCATCCTTCCATGAGACACGAATGAAGTTATGACTTAATAAGTACTCTGTTGGATGAATTCTTAGAACCAAGTGGATATTTACATGAGGTGAAAGCTCTCACGTCAATTGAGGTCGGGTTTCTAGAACCAATCTCTTCAGATGGAAGTCCTCACGTCAGTTGAGGTCGGGTTTCTAGTAAAAATCTCCTTATATCATAACCTATGTGCCCCCGTAGGATATTATCTAGTGGATCCACCTATGCTAAGAGTTACCGGTTCTACCTTAGGCAAGTAGACCAACCCTTTTCGATGTGGGAGTCACCGAATTCCATGTTAAAGCTCACATGGTCTCATATTCGTTAAGGCTTATTTCCCACGTGAACAAGAATTTTAAAAATGAACTAAGGCATGCTTGAACAGGTATCCCGTAAGTGTTCAAAAGCTTTAAAGATGTTGCTAGCTTGCATAGAAAGATGATGATGGCCTAAGTGGTTTACTTAGCATCGGAGAGATTTATGGGGTTTTATTCATGCAATGCACGAGTATGCCTCGAGGGTCTTTATGAAGTGTTTCACTTATGTTATGATGATGTTTAAACTTGGTAAATTGCATGCTTTCAAATGAAATGTCCCTTTTGCATGTTATCAATATTTTTATGCATGGCTATCATACTTAGTGAGTTTTTGTACTGACGCCTACTTTTCCTACATTTTCCCCAAGTATAGGGTCTGGTTCTCAAGGTGATCATTGTTGTGGCTAGAGCTTGGATTTGAGTATCATCCAAGCTTGTTAGTGAGTCTTCATGGTTCGAGGACAACTTTTTCACATGTTGTAGTTTCTTTCATGTACTTTACCTTTTCGGACATGTTGTATGGGCTAGGCCCTATTTCATTCAAGATTGTAAGATATTGCTATATTGAGACAAGTCTAGACTTTCACTTTTTTTTATGGAAAATTTTTAAAACTTGAAATGTGTTTTACTCTTTATTGTTCTATTCTTATGTTATGAATGTTAAGTGGAATGTATGGAGTTCTTTGGGGTTCTATACGCCATGTTACACCTAGGGGGTACCCCTGGGTGGTGACAAACTTGGTAATCAGAGCACAAGGTTTAGAATGATCCTAGGATAATGTCTCATAATCCACATCTAATAGAGTCTTGTTCATAAGTGTGAAGCGCACCACATTTATGATGTTTAGGAAATTTTGCTTCTTCATTATTCTTAAGTCGTGCCTTAAAGTTTAACTATGGAAAGATCTTTCTCCTAATCCTTGTTGTGTATCTTTGGGATATGAGTATGAGAAAAAATGCTATAAGGATGGAGGGTGACAATGTGGAACAATGAGCTCCTCCCCAACAGATCCTTTGACAGAGAATATGAAAAATGCGGAGGTTAGGTCGGCTTTTCAGATGTTTGCTCAAGCTTTGACAACTCAAGCCAATAGAGAGGTTGTAACTTCGGTGAATCCTAATGTGAATTCGGTCACTTCAAGAATGTGGGATTTTATGTGAATGAACCCTCCTAAATTTTATGACTTCAAAGTTAAGGAGGACCCTCAATAGTTTGTCGATGAGGTCTACAAAGTACTTGCTATTATGGGGTGTCTCCCCAAGAAAAGGCGGAATTGGCTGCTTACCAACTAAAAGGGGTTGCTCGAGTATAGTATGATCAGTCGAAGGTAGCAAGGCCGGTAGAAGAGGGTCCCCATAGAGTGGGAAATGTTTAAATTAGCCTTTTTGGATAGGTTCTTTCCCTTAGAGATGAGGGAAGAAAAGGCTCAAGAGTTCACAAACATATGTCAAGGTAGTATGAGTGTGAAGGAGTATACCCTAAAGTTCACTCAATTGTCTAAGCATGTTACATTTATGGTTGCGGATGTAGGGCTAGGATGAATAAGTATATGACGGGTATATTTGATATGGTGGTTAAAGAGTGGCGTACCGCCACGCTTATTGGTGACATGGACATTTGTCGTCTCATAGTTCATGCATAAAAAATTGAAG
The DNA here is from genome assembly GCA_029582405.1 of Solanum gandarillasii. Classification (NCBI taxonomy): domain Eukaryota; kingdom Viridiplantae; phylum Streptophyta; class Magnoliopsida; order Solanales; family Solanaceae; genus Solanum; species Solanum gandarillasii. The sequence continues at coordinate 62,426 of JAJONY010000598.1, read as the reverse complement.
AGGAGAAACTCAAGGAGAAGTCTAGGGAGGTAAAAAGGGCTAGGACTGTTGATGAGAATTTCTCTAATGCTAAATCTGATGGTCATGGTCACCCTAAATTTTGGCAAAGGTGTTTCAGTCAAGGTTCCTCAAATGCTCCTCATAGGTTCAATAAGGATATGGTGTCTAACCCTAAATCTCAAGGGGGAAATAGAGGTGGTTCTTCTTTGGCTAAGCCTACTTGTGCGAAGTGTGGGAAGAAACATGATGGTAAGTGCCTAGCCGACACAAATGGCTGCTTTATTGTTGAAAGAATGGGCACAAAATGAGAGATTGCCTAATGCTCATGGCTAAAGGAAGAGAGGGCAAGCAACCTCATCTTAGCAGTTCAAACTCTAATGCTCCAAAGCAAAATTGCTTCTATTCTCTCCAAACTCGAGGTGACCAAGAAAGTTCCCCAGATGTAGTTACCGGTATGTTAAAAGTCTTTCTTATTGATGTGTATGCCTTGTTAGATTCCGATGCTACTTTATATTTTGTGACGCCCTATGTGGCAAGGAAGTTTGATGTTCCTCCAGAAGTATTATTACAACTTTTTTCTGTCTCTACTCCTATTGGTGATTCTGTGGTGTCTAAGAGGGTTTATAGAAGATGTCCCATTTCCTTATCCCATAGAGTTACTTTGTTGACTTGGAAGAGCTTGAAATGTTAGACTTCGATGTGATTCTTGGTATGGATTGGTTGCATGCATGTTATGCCTCTATTGAATGTAGAACTCGGGTAATTAGATTCCAAATTTCCAAATGAGCTTATCTTAGAGTGGATAGGGGGAAATTATATGCTTAGAGGTCAATTTGTGTCTTACCTTAAAGATAGAAAGATGATCTCGAAAGGTTGCTTTTACCAGTGGTTAGGGTGAGGGATGTTGATTTTGAAACACCTTCTCTTGAGTCGGTTCCTGTGGTCAATGAGTTCCTGAGAGTTTTCCCTGATGATTTGCCGATATTCCTCTTAAATGGGAAATAGATTATGATATTGACCTTCTTCCGAATACGCAACCTATATGTAGTCCTCCTTGTAGAATGGCTCCAACGGAGTTAAATGAGTTGAAGGAGAAAATAAAGGTTTTATTGGATAAGGGTTTCATCCGATCGAGTATCTCTCCATGGGATGGTCCCGTGTTATTTGTTAGAAAGAAAGATGACTCTCTTAGAATGTGCATCGATTATCGTCAATTGAATAAAGTTACCATTAAGAACAAGTATCTTTTCCAAGAATTGATGACTTGTTTGACCAACATCAAGGGACTAGTTATTTCTCTATGATTGATCTTCGTTCGCCTTATCACCAATTGAGGGTGATAGGGGATGATATTCCAAAGAAGGATTTTCGAACCCTGTATGGTCATTATCAGTTTTTGGTTATGTCGTTGGGGTTGACAAATGCTCCAGTGACATTAATGGATTTGATGAATAGGGTGTTTAGACAATACCTTTATATGTTCGTAATTGTATTTATTGATGATATTTTGATCTATTCAAAGAGCGAGAATGAACATGTTGACCATTTGAGGATTGTATTGCATGTTCTTAAGGACCAACAACTTTTTGCAAAGTTTAGCAAGTGTGAATCATGGTTACGGTCCATAGCTTTCCTTGTTCATATTATGTCGAGTGAGGATATTGAGGTAGATCCGAAGAAGACGGATGCGGTCAAGAGTTGGCCTAGACCTCTAACTCCTTCTGAAATTAGAAGTTTTTTGGGTTTGGCCGGTTACTATTGGAGGTTTGTTGAGGGATTTTCTTCCATTGCTTCTCCTTTGATGGCTTTGACTCAAAAGAAGGCTAAGTGTGTGTGGTCGAAAGCTTGTGATAAAATTTTCCAAGAGTTGAAACATAGGCTTACTTCCGCTCCGGTGTTGACTTTATTGGAGGGTATAGACTATTTTGTGGTGTATTGTGATGCCTCTAGAGTTGGGTTGGGATGTGTGCTTATGAAAAATGGTAAGGTGATTGCCTATGTTTCAAAGAAACTTAAGATTCATGAGAAGAATTACCTACCCATGACCTTAAGTTAGCTGCGGTTGTGTTTTCCTTAAAAATATGGAGGCATTACTTGTATGGGGTCCATGTAGATGTTTTCACCGATCACAAGAGCTTACAATATACGTTTAGTCAAAAGGATTTGAATCTTAGGCAAAGAAGGTGGTTAGAACTCTTGAAGGATGATGACATGAGTGTCCTTTATCACCCCGGTAAACCTAATGTGGTAGTGGATACTTTTAGCCAGTTGTCGATGGGTAGTATTGCTCACATAGAGGATGTCAAGAAAGATTTGGTTCGTGATGTTCATCGATTTACCAGATTAGGTGTTCAACTAGTGCATTCAACCAAGGGTGGTGTCATGGTCCATAATGGTTCCGAATCGTCCTTTGTGACGGATGTGAAGTCTAAGCAAGGTATTGATCCTATATTAGTTGAGTTGAAAGAGACAGTACTTAAGAAGTCCGTTAAGGCTTTCTCCCAAGGGGGAGATGGGGTGCTTTGGTAGCAAGGTCGGTTATGTTTTCCGAATGTTGATGCTTTGAGGGAACAAATTCTAGAGGAAGCCCATAGTTCTCGATATTCTATTCACCCCGGAGCCACTAAGATGTACCATGATCTACGAGAAGTCTATTGGTGTAATGGGATTAACAAAGATATTGCGGGACTTGTGGCCATATGTCCTAATTGTTAACAAGTTAAGGTTGAGCATCAAAGGCCGGGAGGCTTGTCCCAAGATATAATTATCCCCACTTGGAAGTGGGAAGATGTAAACATGGACTTTTTTGTCAATTTGCCTCGCACCTAAAGACAACATGAATCTATTTGGGTCATTTTATATCAGATGACAAAGTCAGCTCACTTTATTCCCGTCAAGGTTTCTTTTTGAGCGGAAGACTATGCTAAGTTATACATAAGAGAGATGGTGAAGTTGCATGGGGTTCCTTTATCCATTATTTCTGATAGGGGTACTCAATATACTTCTCACTTTTGGAAGTCATTCCTAAAAGGTCTTGGCACTAAGGTTAAGCTTAGCACGACTTTTCATCCCCAAACCGATGGGCAAGCAGAGCGTACCATCCAAACATTGGAAGATATGTTAAGGGCATGTGTTATAGATTTCAAGGGTAATGGGATGATCACTTGCCATTAATAGAGTTTTCCTACAATAATAGCTATCACCTAAGTATCGGTATGGCTCCCTTTGAAGCCTTGTATAGTAGGAGTTTTAGGTCTCACATAGGTTGGTTTTAAATGTCTGAAATTGCTTTGATGGGTCCCGAGCTAGTTTATGAAACCATTGATAAGGTTCGCCTTATTAGAGAGAGGTTGAGAATGGGTAAAAGTCGGCAAAAGTCTTATGCCGGTGTGATAAGAAGGGATCTAGAATTTGAAGTTAACGATTGGGTCTATTCAAAAATCTCACCCATGAAGGGTGTGATGTGGTTTGGCAAGAAATGGAAACTTAGTCCCTAGTACGTATCCTCCACACGGAGCGGAGAACGGTGATCGACTGAATACTAAAAATCTTAAGCGCCTTAATGACGCGGACTTGGGCGCAAAAGTTTGCCCAATATTTTTTTCCTCTCCCAAACTCGATCCAATTCATACCCAATACAATTACATTGCCCAATTTCACGAATTTCATAAACTCATAACGTTTTCAGTGAAACCCACGCAAAGTTCTTCAAGAATACCACTCATTCACACGACCTTTCACCTCAAGAAATCAACAAGACTCCATTATTAAAGAATGAAACTAAAACCTCAAGAATCTCAATCAACAAGCTTTAAGAACGAATTTATGGATGAAATTCACATGATTGGCGTGAGGGTGATCAAACCCAACACTATGAAAATTTATATACCTGGAAAGAACAATGTTCTTGAAGAAACTTGAAGGAGAATCTTGGTAGATGAACCCTAGCCTTAGTGTTTCGTGAATTTCTTGAGCGTAGAAAGTTATGAATGAATGAGAGGGTTTGATTATGAAAACTGATTTTTCTACATGTTTAGGGTAGTTTAGATGACTTCCTAAGGGTTTTTAGGACTAAAATATCCTTATAATATAGATAAAATGAGCTAGAGGTCGGGATATTTCTCCAGCTGACAATTAGGTCTGTATTCACTCTGTAACGCGGAGCCATTGTGGAGCTGCTTCTAGGTTAGAGCGTCTCTAGTAAATCAGTCATAACTTTTACTCAGAGCTCTGATTGAGGCAAACTTGGTGGTGTTGGAAAGAGGACTCGAACACTGTTAATTTAATGGGTTAAGGGCCACCTAACTCTTTTTGTGCTAAAAGATATGGCCATTTGAAGTTGACCCAAAACTTTAGAAAACTGATGTGTGACTTGAAAAAATTTCTCTTTAGTTCTTTTTTTGAACTAGAGGTGTTACATCTAGTGACCTTAACAGCTAAGAAAATTTAAAATCACCCAAAAAATATATGTTCACAATGAAGAAGGGTTCGAGTCTTGACTTAAAAATTTTCGAGGTGTTACAAATATCTTGTTTGCCTCATTCCTAGTGTTTGAACTTTAAGCGGTTTTCATTTTGAGATAGATCTTGAACTTCTTTTTTTCCTTTGTTTCCAATTGTTTCCTATTATCATTTGATAAGTTATTTTTCTCATTTTGATGAAGTTTATTTTTCTAAAATAATAATATGAATTAGCAGAAAAATATTTTTTGAAAAAGTATTTCCCAAACACACTCTAAGTTTGTCATGACTTGAGGCTATCCTCTAGTGGTAACAAGGTGCTTAGAACCTGAAGTGACCAAAGCTAACCCATGGTCTGGCATAACACTATGATTCATAGATAAATCATACCTGAAGATAACTTATGCGGAAGCTAAATTGAGATAAATCCGAAACACTTAATATTCAAAATAGAATTCATTTGAACGAATAATAAAGCTAAAACTATCGTGTGACTGTCTGAAACCCTCTACTAAGATAAGTTATTGGGACAAGCCTCCAACTAACTCTAACTATCTGAAACTAATTAACATAAAGAAAACAACAATAGCTCTTGTCCTTGAACGATGACGAGTCACCAAGCTCAGTTGTTGAGATGATACAACAATCGTACTATTTGTGAGTTGGATACCGAGAGTATGAATCTATATTATAAGACAATATAGTGCAAATGAGTATGTGCCTAGTACTTTGAATATACTAAATATGTGAGATAAACATGATAAACTCACAAGCTAAACATGATAAATCTAAGATGTTTAACTGGATACAAAACTGAAATAAATTAACTAATGCAATTCCTAACTAATATTTATAACCATGTAACTAATTAACACTGTGTGTTGAGTAAATCGAAATACAAGGTCATCAAATTTCTGAGACTGAACTGTGGGAGATACTATTAATCGACATACTCCATCTGAGCTAAATGGAGACCAACGTGTATCTAGTTTGAAGGGTGCTTTGCACTTTGCCAGGGTACGAAAATTGTCTAAAGTGGATCTACTAAACTGATGTCAAAAAGGACTGAGGGGTCAGTTTTGTCACACGGGTGACCCTTAAATCCTACGTTGTAACGTATTTTTGAGACTTAAGTATTTCTACTAAAGGTCTTAGTCCTAACTAACATGTGAGATTTCATCCTTATGTATTCTTGGTGTTAAGTAATACTCCCAACTAATTATACGGTTAAACCACATTATACTAAAAAACTGGATAACTCAATAATTGAAATCTGAGACTTCAATAATAAATGTTTTATTTGAAATTGTCATGTATATATATATATATATATATATATATATATGTGTGTGTGTGTGTGTGTGTGTGGAACTGAAAGACTGAAGGTACAACCTATCATAACAAATTTTGTCATCCTAAATAAAGTATGTAATTTAAGTAACACAATTTTAAAGACATCAATTTTCCCTATTCTGAGAGCTTAAGAAAATAACCATATAAAAATATTGAATTTTAGGTACAAACATGTGTTTATGGTCTATTCATGAAGAAAAATTGATATAATATGTATTCATGCTTTTATATGAACCCTAGGCTCTGTAGAATTTGATTAACTGAAGAATAAGGTTTTATATGAGATTTAATTGATGAAAAGATATCCATCAATGAAATCCCACGTACATGGAATGGAAAACCATGCTAAATTTTAGGAATTCTTGGAGAAAAGCTTTGGACTCAAATTTTTTATAGCTTGAACTTGAGAAACCCTTCTATGGAGTTCTTGCACATGAAATTTGTGTAGCTTATGAAATCTAAATGAATAAGTGTTTCGGGAGAGATTAAAAGACGCGGGCTAGGGTTATGGGATGAGAAAAAGACAAAAACACGCCTCTTAGAAGGTGAAAAGAATAGAAAACAAAACAAGAAGAATTTTGAAGAAACGTGAGTGGTTGCGCAACTAAAAACTACTTCGCGCGGAACTTTGCATAACCTTAATAGTAACACTGACCTTGCTACATTGCCGCTTAGCGGATCGCATAGAATACATAGTGCCTAGTAAAATGGGCATAACTTTTAGCACAAAACATGGATTGACGAACAGTCGAAGGTGTTGAAAAGAAGGCTTCATGGTCATTTTTTCATGGTATTAGGACATAAAAACTCTTCGTATACTAGGACTCCCTTATAACGTTAGTTCACATCCAATATACTTCCAAAACTTAAGAGTTGATCTCAACACATATTTATACAATTATAAATTATCGAGTTCGAACCTATACGCACACAGAAGATGGCTTGAATCTTTGAAAAGAAATTGTGGGGCATTACACAATGGTATCTCTATGTTATACTGTTTGCATTGGAGAAGAGGTCAATGAAGTATTTTGAACAAGTAAGTTGGTTGTTGAGTCAAGACTTTTATTAAGAGATGTGAAAGATAATATAAAAAATTTTACACGATAATACTGTACCTAAATTTGAAAATATTATACTTTTCTACCTAATGTACTTAGCGACATTGTATCAAGTGACACTCCTATGAGGATATTTGCCCTGACTCGGTAGTATTAGTAAAACCCTTGTAATGTTTAAAGTGTAGTACATGTATTAGTAATAGCAGAATATTAATTATGAAAAAAATTATGCATTATTTTATGTATAGAGTTGAACACCCCGCTATTTGAAAGAACTAGAATTAGAAAGAAATCATTTTAAAAAATAATTGAAATTTGAAAATTTTGGCAAGTTATGCTGAGTATGAGTTTTGGGTCAACTTCAATCAATCATAACTCTTATCACCCGATGATTTAGGTGAGCTAAAAGATTCCAAATGAAAGGTCTTTGAATTATCTTTCCAACGCTACCGATTTTGCTAATTTTTGAGCTCGTATGAAGGAGATATGCCTGTTTGAAGTCGGGCTGTCTCGATAAGAATAGTCACTCGGATTTTAGAGGGGTACTTTTATCTTTTCATTACCCAATTAGTTTAATTGGTTTTTAATAATTTAATTGGGGTTTGAACTGATTTTGTTCAGTTTACGCTACACAAAATTACGCTAGGGTTTTGAGAGAAGAGAAAAGAGGAGAAAAGAGGAGAAAAATCCAAAGTTCATCGCGTACTTGAGTTTCACTTGCGGATTGCACTAAGGGTTAATACCTACGAGGTGAGTGAGATCACATAGCATTGGGTTCGTTCACCCACGCACCCATCATGATTATATTCATCATATTTACATTCTTGAAGGTAGAAAATATGAGTTCTTGACGAATTTTGTTGAAGTTTCGTTTGAATATTGATTGTTGAGTTTTGGAGGAGTTCTTGAGGTTACTTTATGAGATTTATGGTTGTTTTTGTGTAGATTCTTGTATACTTTGGTTGAGTATTCGAATCTAAGTGCTTGGGAGAAGAAACTAATTGAATCTACATGAATCATGGTTGAAAAATGAACAAGAAAATTTGTCCAATTTTCGGGGAAAGGGGGTGGGGTACCGCGCCACTCAGTGCTCCCCACATCAGCTTTTGTAGTATAGGTCCTAGGACACCGCACCACTCAGTGTGCCCCAACCCAGGTTTTCTAGGTTAGGGTTTGGTGCCCTGCGCCACTCAGTAGGCCAAGGTCGCCTGGTCCTCTACCCTTTCCTATTTCTTTCCGTTTGAGTTCCCTCGAATCGTACCTATGTTTTCTAATGGATTTCTACACTCTAAGGTACGTATAAAAATCAAGAGATCAACCATAACATGAGATCATAAACCTTGAATCCATAATTCAGATCGAAGGAAAGATAAGAGCCAAGTCTAGAGAGTTCTTAGAGTCTTTTGCAATTGTTATAAACATGTTTGAAATACTTGAGCATTGAGTTGAGAAAGAATAAAACTGAAGTTCATTTCTTCAAAAGATTATATGGGAACTAAGTATTCCCAAGAGTAAAAGATTTTCACATTTGAATAAGAGAGGAAACACCGATTTCCAAGAGAGCTTTTAAGCTATTTTTTGAGTAATAATCTCAAACCACAGAAAGAGTTATGTTTTTAAATATATGAGCAAGTTACATTTGAGGAGTAGTATTGAGCATCGATCTGGGGATGAATTTGAGTTCAGATAATTCAAGTCTCCATAAATCGTGTAGCCAACATTGGTATAAAAGGGTCATACTTTTTAGATGATTCCTTAATGATTTTAGCATAGACTAGTGGATCCACTTAGTGGTTGGTTCTATACCCCTGGCAAGGTATAGGACGGCCCTGGAAATGTGAGGCAAGATGTTGTATCATCATATAGCTCATAGTGATGGTTGTCGATTAGAGAATCTCCCACATAGTTACTTGTACTTTTATATACAAAACTAAGTACTATTGTGTTTTTGTTATACACTGAGTTATTATCTTACCATTTTAAAGATTGTATTTATACTGCATCCTAATTACTTCTTTATATTGAAATGAGATGAGTTGAGTTGAGGCGAGGTAAGTTTCTTCAGTTCCTTTTCATGCTTATGTTTAGTTTTATAATTCCTCTCGCATGCTCGTACATTCAATGTACTGATGTCATTTGGCCTGCATCATTTTATAATGTAGATATAGGTTACCAGGATCAGTATTCAGCACTTTGTTGATCGAGCTGAGCACTCAGAGTCATTTGGTGAGCCTCTTTTCTTTTCGGAGGATCCCTTTTTATCTTTTTTTATTATTTCAGTTCTAAGCATGACTGGGGTTCTTATACTAACATCCCTCTTAGTATTTGGAGGCTTCATAGATAGTCAGATATTACTAGTTCATTAGTCTTTTAATTTTCATTCCTTTTTCTTGAGACTTGAGTTGCCACTTTTGCTAAGTGTAATGTTATTTCTAAAACATTCTAAGTTTATCTATCTTGACAATTCATTAAAATTGTATTCAAGTATATTTTATGTTTAGTAGTTCTTCCACAAAGAATTAAGCCAGACCAAGGGTTCGCTTGGGCTAGCAATGGTCCTCGAGTACCAGTCCTGCCCATGGTGTTGACTCGAGGAGTGACAAACTTGGTATTAGAGATAGGTTCAAAAGTCCTAGGGAGTCTATGAAACTGTCTATAGAGTCCTAGTTATCGGTGTGAAGCGCGTCACATCTATATTTAGGAGGCTGTAACATTTAGGAACTATCCCATTTCTTTCATACTCATTTCATGCGATAAAGTTTATCTCTATAAGAGTTTCTTTCTGACTCGTGCTTGTATGTATCTTTCAGATCATGCCTCCACGAAGAGTTCTCTGAGGTCATCCTTCTAGGAGAAATGTTGAGGAACAAGGGGTACCTACTGCACCTGAAGTGAAACCCGAATGATAGGTCACCAATGCTAAGTTCTGTGAGGCAATCCAGATGATGAGCCAAGGTGTGACCGACTAAGCTGGGCAAAAAAGAGAGAATAGTCATAAAGTGGCTGATACTTCTGGGATCCGTGATTTCTTAAGGCTGAATCCTCCAAACTTGACTGGTTCGAGTGTCAATGAGGATCCGCAAAACTTTCTAGAGGAACTGAAGAAAGTTTTTGAGGTTATGCATGTTGTCGATGATGAGGATGTGGAACTAGTTTCCTATCAACTGAAGATTGTTGCTAGAATCTGGTTTGACCAATGGAAGAAGGGTAGAGATAACGATGCACTGGCTATGAGCTGGGTTGTGTTCAAGAGTGCCTTCATGGGGCGTTTCTTTCCCCGTGAGCTAAGAGTGTCAAAGGTAAGAGAATTCCTCACTCTTACTTAGGAATCAATGAGTGTTCATGAGTACAGTCTGATGTTCACCCAACTTTCCTTCTATGCTCCGGAGATGGTTATTGTCATGAGGAGCATGATGAGTTTATTCGTTGCTGGGCTGTCTCGTCTGTCAAGTAACGAAGGCAAAGAAGCTATGCTGATAGGAGATATGGACATTGTAAGGTTGATGATCTATGTACAATAGGTTTAGGAGGACAAGCCATGGGATAGAGAAGAGCTTAGAAACAAGAGGGATAAGACATCAGGGAATGAGTCCGGCAGCAAAGAGTAATGCGAACCGGTCTTCTTTCCAACATAATTAAAAGGGACGTGCTACATCATCTGCTAGTGCACCTGCACCAAGCAACAGAGGTCAGTTCAACAATCATAATTTACAAACGTTCAGAGCTAAACCTGCACAGTCTCAAGGTAGTGTTGCACAAGGAGGTAATGGGACTCTTGCATGTTCTAAGTGTGGTAGGACCCACTCAAGGGTGTGTCGTGATGGCTCCACTGGTTGCTTCAACTGTGGTTAGAATAGTCACTTTATGAAAGACTGCCCTAAGAACAGACAAGGTAATGGTTATGGGGGTAATAGAGCCCAATCTTCTTTAGTTGCTCCACCAGACAGAGTTGCACTCAGAGGGCTACTTCAGGGGTAGGCAAAGGATCAAACCGTTTGTATGCTATTACTAGTCGCCAAGAGTAAGAGGATTCACCAGATGTTGTCACTAGTATGGTCAAAGTTTTTAATTTTAAAGTTTATTCTATGCTAGACTTAGGAGCGAGTCTATCTTTTGTGACTCCATAAATTGCGATGAATTTTGATGTTATTCCTGAGAAACTTCTTGAGCTCGTCAGTGTTTCTACACCTGTTGGTGAGTCTATTCTAGCTGAGAGAGTCTATAATGATTGTACCATTTCCGTCTATTACAAGAACACCATGGCTTACTTAGTTGATATAGATATGGTAGATTTTGATGTCATTCTAGGTATGGACTGGCTTAATTCCTTTTATGCCTCAATCGATTGTAGAACTCGAGTTGTTAAGTTCCAATTTTCTAATGAGCCACTTATTTAGAGGAGGAGTAGTTCAATAGTGCCTAAGGGTCGTTTTATTTCGTACCTTATGGTGAGAAAGTTAGTTTCCAAGGGTTGTGTTTATCTCTTAGTCCAAGTTAATAACTCTAGTTTTGAGACACCTCCTATTCAGTCAGTTTTAGTTGTTAGTGAGTTTCCAGAGGTCTTTCAAGACGATCTTCCCGGAGTCCCTCTTGAGGGAGGAATAAAGTTCGGTATAGATATTCTTCCTGATACTCGTCCTATCTCTATTCCGCCATATAGAAATGGTCAAGAAGAGTTAAAAGAGTTAAAAGAGTAGTTGATAGATCTTCTTGAAAAAAGTTAGTTTTATTCGACCAAGTGTCTCAAATTCAAGGAAAGGTAAGAGCCAAGTCTAGAGAGTTCTTAGAGTGTTTTCAAAATTCTTTTGCAATTGTTTTAAACTTGTTTTAAAGACTTGAGCATTAAGTTTAGTAAGAGTAACAGTGAAGTTCATTTCTTCAAAAGATTAAATGGGAACTAAGTATTCCCAAGAGTAAAATGTTTTCACGATTAAACAAGAGAGGAAACACCGATTTCCAAGAGAGCTTTTAAGCTAGTTTTTGAGTAATAATCTCAAACCACAGAAAGAGGTATATTTTTAAACATACAAGCTAGTTACATTTTGTGTGTAGTATGGAGCACTGATTTGGAGATGAATTTGAGTTCAGATAATTCAAAGTCTCCATAAACCGTGTAGCTAACATGGGTAGAATAAGGTCATACTGTTTAGATGATTCCTTAATGCTTTTAGTATAGACTAGTGAATCCACTTAGTAGTAGGTTCTATACCCCCGACAAGGTATAGGACGGCCCTGGCAGCATGAGACAAGGTGTTGTATCATGACATAGCTCATAGTGATAGTTATCGGTTAGAGAATGTCCCACATAGTTACTTGTACTTTTATATACAAAATGTAGTACTATTGTGTTTTTTTTATACACTAAGTTATTATCTTCATGTTTTAAAGCTTTTCCTTATACTGCATCATTATTACTGCTTTATATTGAAATGAGTATAGTTAAGTTGAGGCTAGGTAAGTTTCTTCAATTCCTTTCCACGCTTATGTTTTGTTTTAGAATTCCCCTAGCATTCTTGTACATTGAATGTACTGATGCCATTTGGCCTGCATCGTTTGAAGGAATAAAATGAAATAGGAAAATTGTTTCATATTAATTTAATGCCTTGGCTACTGATTCTCGTGATTAGTTAACTGGCTTTAATTTGATTCTTTTTATAATCATCATCTTATGATTCAGGTTTTGATATATTAAGATAGGTAATTAAATATTAGGTATATTTTATTATATGAATACCATTAGATTATGATATAAGGATTTAGAATTTAACCCTAGGCTTGAAAATTGAAGAAAAAATGAAAGAGTTGACATATTAATTTGCATCAAAATTTAGGAACTTGATTTTATGTTTGGTTGAGTTTTTAGGTCTAGGTTAGACATATAGTAATACAAGTGTTGTTAGTTTTGAAAGCCTATTGCGATTACTTATGTGAATAGATTGTATTGATTTGGAAGCCCAATGAAAATGAAGGCTCAAGTCCTGGAGTGATTGTTCGAGTATTTGAGGCAAGTAGATTTCTAAACCCTTGTTAAGTGAATAAAATCATGTATTTCCTTAAAGTATGTGTTTGGGAGTAACGAGACTTGTTTATGGGTTGACTTGTCCATATTGAATAATTCTAATGATAAGAAAGGAGTAATAAAAGGCAATGTGATTAATTATTGGTGTGTGATGTGTTGGGAATAGTTTTAAAGGCTTATTGACTCATTGTTGATGTTATATCATGATTGTGTTGTTGTGAATTATGCATTATTTTGAAAATGGTCATCTTCTCCTTATTTATGTGAACATGTCATTTGTATTGGTTCTTAGACATAGTAGTGATAAGTGTTATGTGAAATGAGTAAGAATAAGAAATTAAAGAGGATTTACCATTTTGATGGACGTGTCGCCTGCCACGATGAATACTATATTATCGAGGGATGTCTCGCACGCCACAACAGATTCTATTATTGAGGGACGTGTCACACGCCACGACAAACTTCAATATCAAGGGTCGTGTCACACGCCGTAATGGATGCCTTGACAAATATATCTCTCATGGTCCCGAACTTTGAGAGAACGGTTGTGTACTATTAGGTCAGACATGCATCACTATACTTGACATTGCATTTCATTTCATTGGACATCTTTATCATTGGTGAACTTGATCTTGTGTGTTACTGATCTTGTGAGAGCCTTTTTGTGGAACTTGAGATTGATGAATATTGAATTTGTTGTTGAGGATATATAATTGTTAAGAGTGTTGTTGTTGAGCTGTGTGCTATGTAAATTGTGAACTATTAGGTTGGGATGATTTTATGCAGGTTGTAGTTGTGGAGGTTCGATAGGGGTGTAAAGGAGTACTTGCATTCTATTCCCTTAGCTTGTGTTTAGAATTTTACTTGGTGAGTACCGTGTGGTTTGGTACTCACCCCTTTCTATTACATTTTTGTAGGTTACTAGCTCAAATCTTTATGATACTTTCTATTCTCTCCTTATCTGAGGCTTCCTGTGGAGATTTGTGAGGTAGTTGTTTGTCATCTCAACGACCTTCTTAATCCTATTTATGATCTTGTTCTAGTTCAGTGACAACATCATTTGAGACATGTGCTTTTCTTTCAAATCCATTGTAGTACATTAGAGGCTTGTACATGTGACAACCATAATTTGGGGATTTAGTTAATTTGACTTATTATCTGAATTAGTAATTTAGTATAAAACTTCTATTTTTATTTTACTTTTGCATTAATCATATTATTTGGGTTATAGGCTGACTTGTCTTAGTGGGATAAGACGAGTGCCATCACGTCCATATTTGGGTCGTGACAAAATGGTATCGGAAGCCAGGTTCATAGGTCTCACGTGTATACAAGCTAAGTCTAAGTAGAGTCTTGATGATTGGTACATAGAGGTATGTACTTATCTTCGAGAGGCTACAGTGACTTTTAGGAAAACTTTTCACTTTTTGAATCTCTATCATGTGTTCTTGGTGAAATTTGATTCTTATCGCTTCTCTCCATTAACTCTCACTTATAGTGATGACTCGTGTGTAATTCTTAATGTGAGAAGTTAGTATGTCGTGTGTTGCTTGAATGTTAGACCTAGTACAAAAGTGGAAGTGATAAACTTGTGAAAATGATGTGGGGTCAGATTAAGAATGTTCAGTAATTTGAAAGGATTGAGTAAGTGATGGCTCGATGATGCATTTTAAGGATATTCAAATGATGAGGTTTAATAATGGTTTTAAGGACTTCATGAACGTGTTATCTTTTTCAAGTAACTTACCCAATACCAGGAATAGTATTTGTGGTATATACAATATCTAGGTGGTTCGACAATTCGATAGTCCAAGCTCCGTTTCTTTGTAACCAGCTCTTTCATAAATTTAGTGGATCCTGGCATTTCCAACAATACTTCCACTAGAGGAAGGTTAATTGATAAGTTCTTAAATACTGACAATTTCTTTTTGAACTTCTCATCTTCATTCTTCTTTTTCAAACGTTGAGGAAATGGTTGAGGTATTTTGGGTAAAGGGTGTGTTACTTTTGAAACTTGAACATGTTCCTCTGCATCCTCTTATGGTTCTTTGGCAAAGTTTTGTGGAATAGGAAATTCTCGTTCCTCTATACCCTGGCTCTCTTCCTGCATTCGAGGGTCCTCATTCTCCATCACATTCCTTTTTGCCATCTTTCCACTACGGGTAACTACAGCCAACCCTCTTTTATTATCTTCCATCAGTGTCCTGGATGTTAATTGAGCTGATAATAGACTCAACTGACCTTCTAGCGTTTTGATGGCATCAACATGAGAATTCACTTTACTGTTTAATGATGGAAAGTCATCTCTCATCCCTTTTAGCAAATCATCAGAGACCTCAACTTTATCAAGTATGCATGACAATAGATCATTTACCCGAGGACTACTTGCATTCCCTTTTGATTTCAGGCTTTCACTCAATTGAGTATAGTCTTCCTCACGGTCATCTTGCTCAGCCCAATCATGGTAATATCTCATTCGTTATTCACTCCTATAATGGTTCCAACCTTGATTTCCACCCCGCTATTGATAGCGTGGATAGAAACCCTCCTTATATCTTGTGGAGTTCCAACCTTGATTCTCCCCCGGTCTTGAGTAATCGGATGAAGAACCCCCCTCAACTCTTTTGGAGTTCCAACCTTGATTCTCCCCCGGTCTTAAGTAACTTGAAGAGGAACCCTCCTCAACTCTAAATACTCCATACGTCCCCTTCATGTGCTCTTGTATCACTTTCATTTGAGATAACATCTTTTTGATGTTTTCGTCCCTCTCCCTTTCTTTATCGAGTTGTTCTTGCGTTAATCTTAAGCACCGTGGGGAAACTTGGTCATCTTTTGTGTACCATGCTTGATTTACTATAGCCATTCCATCTAGGAGGAATGAGGCTACTTCAAATGATTGTAACTTTATTCCTCCTTGCGCTATCTAATCAGCTATCCCTTTATTAACCGAATCCAGACTACGGTAAAAGTATTGGAGCAATAACTCACTCGGCAGTCCATGAATTGGACATTTTCACAAAAATCTCTTAAATTTTGTCCATGATTCGTTAATTGGTTCACCCTCCTTCTGATTAAAATTTTGAATGTCATCTGTTAGTTTCATCATCTTTGATGGAGGGAAGAATCTTTCATGAAAAGTCGTAAACAACTCCTCTCATGACTTGGTGGAGTTCTTTGAAAGCTCGACTAACCACTTAATGGCTTCTTCGATCAATGATAATGGAAATAAGAGAAGTCGTATGAACTCTTGTGATAGATTCTTGAATGACAGAGGGGTGCACACTTCTATGAAGCTTCGTATATGTTCATACAAATCTTCATACTCTAACCCTCCATATAAACCTCTTGAATGTATGAGATGGAGTATTGTGCTAGTAACTTCAAATGTTGCACTTATGTCTACTTGTGACATGCAAATTGCACCCATCTCACCCACTTGGGCAGGGTTATATACACTATTAATATCATCAATAGCGTCTCGATGAAAAGAATAACCCACTGGATGGCCTGCTTGGCAGCTATTTTTGTCGTTCACACTCATATTTCTGTTGAAACACACAAACACTCAAAACAAATCTGAAAATTAGGTAAGTAGACTATAACTAATAAGAACAAAAATTCTACTAATGTAAGAATGATCAAATAACACCACTCCCCGGCAGTGACACCATTTTGATGTTTGCGTAATCAAGACACAATTTCCGATGCAAGTGTCTATGATTGTACAATAGTTTAGAAACCCAACCAAGGGTTGGGAACGTTCCCAAGGGAGTGGTTTTGAGAATTAATAGAAAAATAAAATTTAGTTCTAACTAGTCGTAGCTAAAGATTTTAATGATTAAAAACATTGTAAATTAAAAGGGGATACAAGAGTGTCAATTAACAATAGGGGGTTCTGTCACAAGTAAGTAAAAACAACAAAATAAACAAGGATTTCTAAGTAATGAGAGGGGATCCTTGGGATATGACGGCAATACAGGTTAAGCTAGAATATTGGGTACGTGCTTTCGATAGAAGATTCATAGAATAATTGTGACTAGGCTAAACTTTAAGGGGAATAAGCTCTATCTCGAGCAACTTACCCCATTTCAAATGTGTTCCACTCGGACACCCACTTGCCGCATGAAGACCAGCCTACCCCTTAACCAACTCAGTCTCTCGAGCTGAGTGTGTGGGAATGAGACTAGGATTCACTCTCTCGAGCTGAACCTCATGTCGACGCACTCCCATCGACCATCAATTTCGTAGTTTTAGTTTTACGACCTCTCTCTTGAGCAAGCCGAAAAGACATAAATAAACTTGTATTTGCAACTAAAAATATAGTAAATTCATGCACAACTACTAAACGAAATCACAATTAAACTACGATTAAACTATCAGCGAGCAAGACCAAATAATTATCTTCACCCATATTCGCTAAATCACACCCTAAGAATTGGGGTTTTTAGTCCCACATGTATCAGAGATTGAAATTTATACAAAATTTAGCTCGCATTCAACCGGGTATGAAGATTTAAATCTTGATACAGGACAAAATTTAAGAATCCAAGAGACCCAAATCAAAATCTTGAAGATTGAACCCTTTGGATCTTCAATTCTTCAAAACCCTCTCAAACTTAGAGAAAACAAATCAAAAAGTATTATTCTATATGAAAAATATAATAATTGTTACACACTTAAAACTACACATCTAACTAGTATTTATAGTTTTCACAGATTTGTGCTGCAGCGGATCATTTGTCTTCGTTAGTCGGAATCGCCGATCAACTCTGGGATTCTCCCTTTATTGTCGTTCATCGCCGTCTTGCACTAGCCTTCAGCATCGGCGTACTCTGGGTCATTGGGTGACATGGTATTGCTTTGCGGAACTTCTCGGCGATGCGCCGACTTGATCCTTTACTTGAGGGCTCAACACACTGGAACAAAAGGAGAAGTAAGACCTTCGGCGACTCGCCAAGTGGACTTGGCAATCATCAGGACTTCATTTCTTCATTCTTTTCAGCCTTCTTATTCCTTTTTGTGACGTAGTGTCCATGCTTTCCTTCACACTTCAAATGCCTAAAACTTAAGGGTTTTCATCAGATATTGAGATAAAATAGTATTTGAGGACACCTTTTCTATTAAAATATAGCCCAAATGAGTCAAATTTGTGGACTCATCATCCACCATCCCAAAGATCATGGACATGTCGGTGGACTTCAGCTGATCCATATCGCTCTGTAATACAGCTGTAGCGGCCTTTAAGGACTTCACCTCCTCGATGACCCCTTGGCCACTCTCACACACTGTTATCCTTGTCGCAAGGGCATCTATGGCAGCGCTAAATGGTGACACAAATCAACCAGGGAAATCTGAATTATGTCCGGAATGGAGGCCTTGAGTCTGGCAGCCCGACGACCAGCAGAATGGGAAAGCTGCCCCATTCAGAGTAATGAAGCCTAAGTGAGTTGGGTCTGGGCAGTAGTAAGTCTAGGAGCCAGTGCAAAAGCAGGAGAACTAGGAACATCAGAAGGTACAACACAAGAAGTACCTGAAGGCCCATGGGCCGGAGTAGGCAATAATGCCTCTGTAGGTAGTGAACCGGTATCTACAACCGGGGATGAATCCACCAGGGCTGCCTTCTTCTTCTTCTCAGCCTGGTCCTTTAAATATTCAGCCTCCATCCTCCTGATATCAGTGGAGGATGTGGGAATCACTTCCACATCCTTCGTTCATCTCTAGGTACCTGAGCCCGTCTGCATAACTCGATGATCAATATCGGGAAGGGAAGAGAGGTTTGGCACTGCTTAGCCAACATGACCATCTCTTGTTTTATAGTGATCCCCAGATTAATCATGGTCATCTCTATGATGCAACCCAGATAGATTGCCTTGGCTAGGCGGAGGATCGACTCATTCTAGGATGGCATGATAGTGCTGCTGATGAAACCAAACCAGAACCGTGCAGCAATGTTCAGATCCTTCTTTTCAATCGACGCTCCAATCTCCAGCCACTGAGGAGTACCATCTAATATGAGTGAGGCCAACCATTTCTTCATGTTTTCTAGAGGATTTGTCCTAATCACATGCTGGCACTCGTTATTACTATTATCGGGACAAACCAGGACAACGTTAATAGCCTCATTGTCACACTTTACCTTCTTTCCCCGAACAACTACATAGTCAATGGGTTTGAACGTTGTTCCTTGATTCTTCCTCTGTGGTATTAAGGTCCCATAAAAAGCATAGAACTCCAAGACCCAATTTGGAATATATGGGCCACGGGGCTTTGTGAAGAGCTGTAACTTATGAGACTTTAGACAGCTCATAATCTCTGGGTACCTGTCAATGACCCCATCAATGGAAAGACGCTTCTCCTCAATAATTGTCCTCAGCCCCTTAGTCTTTAATTTGTTCATAGACTTGGGGGGAGGACCCTGAACTAGTGGTGCTAGAACCACTGCTTGCTCTGGAGCTGGAGGAGGAGAAGTGGTGGCATGAGGAGTCATGACCCTAGACAGATCGTTCACCCTTTTTGAACGTAGCTCTGCCCTTTGCACTTTTACAAGTTCATCATCCTCGGAGGCTGCACCCTGATCCTCCTGGTTCTCACCCTCACTTTCAGAAGTAGTGAGGTGTGTGGCGTAGACGCCGTCACTATCGGAGCTTACCTCCGGTGACACAGGTGCCTTGCCTTTACTTTTACCTTTCCCAACATTCGTGGAAATTTTAGTTGCTTTGCCCTTGGATGCAGCTGCATCCTCATTCAGTTTAATCGCTTTGGCCTTGTTTCCGAGTGGCATATCTCTACCAGCAACCTTAAGTCTAGCCATGTCTGCAAAACATCGAGAAAGAGTTAAAAACATTTTAGTCAAAAGCATAGAAACACAGTTGCAGAGAAACTCGTCGATCCACTCGGCGAGTCGCCGAATCTCTTCGGCGAGCTAGACCAGGATCGCAAAAAGGATTGGCTCTAAAATTTTAGAAAAATTTGGCAAGTCGGCGATGGGAAGTCCTTTCGGCGAATCACCGACAACATTCGGCAAGTGAGGGTCATCCCACCGAAAGTTACAATGCTAAAAGGATACAGGGGTACAAACAAATGGCGATCAAGAAGTCTTTTTGCGAGTCACCGAGTGCCTTCGGCGACCTTAGACTTCTCGTCGAAAGTTAAAGAACCCAACATCAAGTAAAGCATGAAATAAAAGGCGAGATGGAGAACTTCGGCGAACCGCCGAGTGGTTCGGCGAGCTCGACCTAGATCGCCAAATGACCCAACGTGCCTCCATTCAACCCAACTTCTTGAATTCAACCCCGCAACACCCGAAAACAAAATAAAAGCATGCACTAGTCAAATTAAAGCAAGACCCATTACACCCATTACCCCGGGATACTCAGACTTCTCCCAGTTTTTACAAATTTGGCCAATTGACGACTTTTGCCCTTAAGACTGACGTCACTCGTTCTATCATTGGGCAAATTACGTCTTTTGGCACAAAAAGGGGCTACTTAGACTTCACCCAACTATACCCAACAACATGCAAGCACAACCCCACACATTTTAACCAATTTTAAAGCACAAAAATATGGGATTTCAATATTTTATACTTTACGAGCAAGATTTTCAAATTAAAATAGGCATTCACGCATCATAATACTACCAGAGAGGCCCTATAGACATCAACATGATAAGATCATTTGCAAATGAGTACAAAATTCTAAGAATGAATTCGGGGTTCAGAAAACCATCCTTTAATGCCGAATAATAGAGACTGAAAAGCTAGGTGGCAATGTAATCCACTACGAACACAACTCTGATGACTCAAACACGATATAAAAGCAAGAAATATAGAAACTAATGTGTTGGTGTTAGTTTGAAAAGTGGAAAGTGAGGGAAAATTAAGGAGTTGGAAGTTTAAACCTTTGGCCATTTAAAAACCGTCCAGTTCTCGCCCATTCGGCGACGTTAGTCGTGCTCACAAACCCACTCAGCGACAAGTCAAGTGGTCACTTACCTCGTCGATTTTTACAGGACCTCCAGTTATGGTGGGGGTCCAAATGGTGGACAAAGTGGGGATCACTGACCTGGTCAGCAAATCGCCAATAATTCCCTGGGCTCAGCGAGTTTTACAGACTCCAATTTAAAATTGTATTGAGTCTAACAACGGTCTAGATCGGGTTACCGACCTCGTCGGTGATGCGCCAACTGGACCTTTAGCTCGCCAACCTGCACATTTCAAACACTTTCCACACTTCGACCTGCACAATCAACACGCCATTATTTCCAAAATAAAACTAAAGCGATAAAACCTTAGGTGGCCCCCCAAGAAGCGCCTTAGTTAATGTCGTGGCATGACGGAAATCCTCATTCAAACTCCATTTTTGGGGTTGACCTCAGTGTCACTAGGTAACCCCTCTTGTTTATATTAGGTAGAGATGAGGCAATACATGATCCATGAGGGTTTCAATTATCTGGATAGATCTAGAGTGAGAGCCAATCATCTGATTTAGCACTTCAACATTCTCATTCATCTCTTCCAACACTCTATCTTGCTCACTGATCTTTTGGAGAATGATTAACAGTGTATCGTCGACACGTTTACTCTCATTGTCCTTAGATTTTCTCCGCTCATGACAGATATGCATTTATCTTTTGTTTTGCACTGGACTTCAACCTCTGATATTTTCTTGGCCAAATCGTCCAGCTGAGCTAATAGTGCGACCAAGAGTGTTACTCTTTTATTTCTTGATTAGTCTAAGTCATTTGGCCATCGTTGCTACCAACTATGTTCAAAGTTTCTCCTCAAAAACAGCAGCACACCAGCAAAACAAAACTAACAATAAAGTAAGTATCGCTATGACTAACAAGAACAAAATTCGACTTAACTAAAAATTCTCAACTAAAACCACTCCCCGGCAACAACGCCATTTTTTTATTTTATGTATCAGGACACTTCATCAAATACTAAGTATCAACGATCGTTAAATAGTAATATAACCCAACTAGTGAGTTGGGGTCGAGTCTCAAGGGAGCGGTTTGTAATCGAGAATCAATGGAAAAGCAAAAATCAGCTCAATTAAATCATAGCTAAAAACATTTACGAAGAAAAACATAATTCAAGTGTGGGGTGACACAAGTGTTAAATATCGGTGTGGGGTTTGTTTGTAATTATCAACTACAACAGCAAATAACACAAAAGTAACAAATATGGAGATGGGTTCTTGGGATGTGATTGGATTGTGGGCTAAGTTAAAAAAACCGGGTAATTGAAATTAATAGTAAATAGCTGTAAATCGGTGAATAAGCTAGACTTTTGTGGGGATAAACTTTCTCTCAAACAATTTATCCGGAATAAAATTGGTTTCTCTCGAACACCAATAAGCAGCGATTATGACCAGCCTTCGTCTTAGTCCATTCACTCTCTCGAGCTGAATGTGTCGAAAAGGGGTTAAGATTCACTCTCTCGAGCTTAACCCATGACAACCCAATACCGATAGACCATCGATTCAGTAATTTTGATTTTAAAACCTTTCTCTCGAGCAAGCCAAAAATACGAAGTTAATATTGTATTTGCAACTACAACCCCATTAAATTCAACCACTATTAATGAATGAAATCACCTTTAATCAACAAATAAACTATCAATTAACAATACCCATCAGTAAACTCAATCCATTATCACATAATCACACCCCAAGAATTGGGGTTTTAGCTAGAAATAGTAAAAAGGTAAATATTGTTACCAAGTTATGTTTCCATCAACTGGGTAGGATTGATATATTCTTTACAATGGTTTAAGATGAAGAATCTTCAACACCCACTTCCAATTTCTTAGAAATGGAAATCTTCAAATCTTCAAAGCTAAGGAAAAATGTCTCCAAAAACTCAGTTCTCAACTCTAGACTTGAAAACTGAATAATAACACTGATAAAATCTAAATTTCATACTAATCTAAGAATTTAAAAATGTATTTATAGTCGCCCAAAAATGTGCTGCAAAGGATGATCCACTCGGCGATCCACCATTTGGTCATTTGCATCGCCTTTCTACTTTGACCTTCAGCATCTTCAAGTTCTGTAACTTTGGACAATGAAGCACTGCATCACGGAACCATTCGGTGACTTGCCGATTGCTCCTTTCTATCGCCGACTTGATTTTCTCCTTCAGGGCTTCACACACTGGAAAATTTGATGAGGTCAAGGCCTTTCGGCGACTCGCCCAATGGTTTAGGCGATCCTCAGGCCTTCTTTTCTCCATTCTTTCAGCTGCCATGTTCCTTTTTGCTTATTAGTGTCCATGCTTTGTGTCTCAATCCAAATAACTGAAATTCAATGATCTACATCAGTTATTGGCACAAAATATGCTTTTGAGTACACTAAATCTATTAAAATAAAGTCCTAAATGAGTCAAAATCGTGGACTCATCAGTAATGAACCTACTTTGGGAGATATTGTAACCATGTTGTCTCAATATTCGAAATTGAATGGATAATGTGTTTAAATCATTGCATTCATGAGCCTCAAAGTAAGGATCTGCTTTGTAAATTTGATCCAACATGTCTTCTATTTGTTTCTCAAAATGATAAGCTAAGCCAAGGCGCTCAACAATGTCTATTAGATTCAATTTCTCAGCCTATAGTGTTCCACAAGCATCAGAGAACAAACTCCGTGTTTGTTCCTTCAAAGTTTCAATTTCTTGAGCATACATCTCGGCAACCTGTAAAATTGTCATGATTGGATTAGTATTAATCAATTAAATATTAGATATGGAGAAGAATTTAATAAATCAACTAATTACCTGATTGTCAAGAGAGAATGAATGAAAATGATCACCCCAAAGACTTGGAGAGAAATTGGCAACATGGCAAACGATCTCGTCTTTGTTGTTAAGGAGGATAGCTAGGGCCATTTCTTCGGAAAAGGATCCAATTAGCCTGTGAGAAATCAAAAAGCCATTTTTTTCTTTCTTTTGTTAGTTGGTGATAGGGAATTGAAGTGTTGATGGAAATGAAAGAGAAGAATATTGAGTATTTATAGTTGTGAGAGCCTTAATAATTAATTCATTCACTTCTGAAATTCTTTGTGTTGCAAGTAGTCCATCCGGTTGCCTTACTTCGACTATATACTTAGTTGGTTGTCCCATAGTAGATATACAAACAGTCTTTACAAAAAATGATACATTTTTATATCTAGTACTCCTTCCTCCGCCTCATATAAGAAATTATAAATAATAAGATAATTTTAGTATATAAGAAATTATAAATAATAAAATAAAACCCTAAGCCCTACAGACTAAACCCTAAAAACCAAAAAACCCCTAAACCTAAAAAACTCTAAACTCTAACCCTAAACCCTAAATCGTAACCTAAAACCTTAAATCCTAAACATAAAACCCTAAGAAACCGTAAACCTTAAGGAAACCTAAATCAAATAAATCCTAAAAACCATTTGAAACCCTGCAAAACCCAAACCTCTGAACCCTAAATCCTCAAAATTCGTACACCCTAAGCCCAAAACACTAATAAACCATAAGAAATACGTAATCCTTAAAAACCCTAAGCCCTAAACTCTAAAAACCATAAGAAACACGTAACTCTTAAAAACCCTAAAAAAACACAAAACCCCTAAACCTAAAAAACTCTAAGCTCTAAACCCTGTAAAACACAAAAAAAAAAAACTAAGCCCTAAACCCTAAACCTATAAAATACTAAAAAACCTTAACCCAAAAAAACCAAAACCCTAAACCCTAAGAACCTAGACGAAACCCTTAACCTAATAAAATCCTAGCCCTAAACCCTACCTAAAACCCTAAATCCTAAACCTAAAACCCTAAGAAACCCTAAACCCTAAACCTTAAGAAACCCTAAATCCTATAAACCCTAAAATACACCCTAAAACCCATTTAAAACACCTAAAAAACCCTAAGCTCTAAACTATAAATCCTAAAATCCGTAAACCCTAAATCTAAAAAATACAAAAAAACCCTAAGCTCTAAATCCAAATACCTTAGAAACACTTAAACCTTAAAAACCCTAAAAAAAACCTAAAAATCCCTAAACCTGAAAAACTCTAAATTCTAAACCCTATCTAGTCTTAAATTATATATGCTAAACACTAAAAAACACGAAAAATCCTAATCACTAACCCCTAAACCTAAAAACCCTAAAAACCTTAACCTAAAAAACCAAAGCCCTAAATCCTTAAATCCTAGATAAAATCCTTAACCTAAAACCCTAAACCTTAAAAACCCTAATCCCAAAACCCTTAACCTAACCTAAAACCCTAAATCCTAAACCTAAAACCCTAGGAAACTTTAAACGCTATGCCTTAAAAAACCCTAAATCCTATAAACCCTATAATAAACCGTAAAACCCATTTACAAACCCTACAAAATTCTAAGTTCTAAACCCTAAATCCTAAAAATATGTAAACCCAAAACTTAAAAAAATGAAATAACCCCTAAGCCTTAAACCAAAAACCCTAAAAACCCCTAAGAAACACATAACCCTCAAAAACCCTAAAAAAAACTAAAAACCCATTTACCTAAGAAACTCTAAGCTCTAAACCCTATAAAGCCCTAAATTGTATATGGTAAACCCTAAAAAATACCTAATCCCTAACCCCTAAACATATAAAATCCTCAAAAACCTTAACCTAAAAAACCCAAAGCCCTAAACCCTCTAAACATAAGAAAAGCCTAAACCCTAAACACTAACCTCAAACCCTAAATCCTAAATATAAAACCCTAAGAAACCCTAAACCCTAAACCTTAAGAAACCCTAAATACAATAAACCCTAGAATAAACCCTAAGAAACCCTAAACCCTAAACCTTAAGAAACCCTAAATACAATAAGCCCTAGGATAAACCCTAAGAACCATTTAAATCCCAGCAAAATCCTAAGCTCAAAACCCTAAATCCTAAAAGTCCGTAAACCTTAAAAATAAATAACATAAAAATACCCTAAGCCATATACCATAAAAAACCCTAAGAAATACTTAACCCTTAAAAACCATAAAAAACCTACAAGCACTAAACCTAAAAAACTCTAAGCTCTAAACCCTATAAAGCCTAAATCGTATATGCTTAAGCATTAAAACACACACAAAAAGCACTAAGACCTAAACTCTAAACCTAAAAACCCTAAAAAACCCAAAGCCCTAATATCCTAAAAACCTAGATAAAACCCTAAACTAGAGAAACACTAAGCCCTAAACCCTAAACCCTAAATCCTAAACCTAAAACCCTAAGAAACCCTACACCATAAACCTTAAGAAATCATAAATTCTACAAAGCATAAAATAAACTCAAAAAAGATTTAAAACCCCTACAATATTGTTAGCTCTAAACCCTAAATCCTAAAAATCCATATACCCTACACTTAAAAAACACAAAAAAACCCTAAGAAACACTTAACTATTAAAAACCCTAAAAAACCCAAAAACCCCTAAACCTAAAAAACTCTAAGCTCTAAAACCTATGAAGGCCCCAATCTTATATGCTAAACCCTAAAAAACACAAAACAATACCTTAAGACCTAAACCCTAAATCTATAAAACCCTGAAACACCCTAACCTAAAAAACCCAAAGCCCAAAACCCTTAAAACCTAGATAAAACCCTTAACCCAAAACCCTAAACTGCAAAAAACCCTAAGCCTTCAACCCTAAACCTTAACCTAAAACCCAAAATCATAAACCTAAAACCCTAAGAAACCTTCAACCTTAAGAAATCTGAAATACTATAAACCCTAAAATAAATTGTAAAAAGAATTCAAAACCCTAAATCCTAAAAATCCTTAAACCCTAAAAATCCTTAAACCCTAAATCTAAAAAGACAAAAAAACCATAAGCCCTAAACATAAACCCTAAATGACCCTAAGAAACACTTAACTCTTAAAAACCACAAAAACCTCTACACCTAAAACACTTTAAGCTCTAAACCCTATAAAGACCTAAATGTTATATGTTGAACCCTAAAAAACACAAAAAAACCCTAAGCCCTAAATCCTAAATCTATAAAATACTAGAAAACATTAACCTGAAAAACCCAAAACTCTAAACCCTAAAAACCTAGATAAAATTAACCTAAAACACTAAACCAATATAATACTAAAAAACATTAACCTACAAAACCACAAACCCTAAACCCTAAATCCAAAAAACCTAGATAAAATAAACGAAAAACCCTAAATTTAAGTAAACCCTTATCCCTAAACACTAAACCCTAACCTAAAAACCTAAATCCTAAACAATAAACCATAAGAAACCCTAAATCTTAAGAAACCCTAAAAACCATTTAAAAACCTACAAAACCCTACAATCTAAAACCTAAATCCTAAAAATCTATAAACCCTAAACCTAAAAAACACAAAAAAAAACCCTAAGCCCTTAACCCTAAACCCTAAAAAACCTTAAGAGAAACTTAACTCTTCAAACCCCTAAAACCCTCAAAACCTTAAAAACTCTAAGATTTAAACCCTATAAACCCCTAAATCATATATGGTAAACCCTAAAAAACACAAAAAACCCTAAGTCTTAAACCTATAAAACCCTATAAACCGTTAACCTAAAAAACCAAAAGCCCTAAACCCTAAAAACATTAATTAAACCCTTAACCTAAAACCCAAAACCTAAAAATCCCTAAGCCCTTAACCCTAAACCCTAACCTAAAACCCTAAATCCTAAACATAAAACCCTAATAAACCCTAAACCTTAAGAAATTATAAATCCTACAAACCCTAAAATAAACCCTAAAAACCATTTAAAACCCCTACAAAACCCTGAGCTCTATACCCTAAATCCTAAATTCAGTAAACCCTAAACCTAAAAAATACAAAGAAAAAAACCTAATTCCTAAACCCTAAACCTTAAAAAACACTAATAAACCCAAAAAAACCCCTTAACCTAAAAATTCGTAGCTCTTAACCCAATAAATCCCTAAATCTTATATGCTAAACCCTAAAAACCATTTAAAAAAAAAACCTTAAGCCCTAAATCATAGGCCTATAAAAGCCAAAGCCCTAAACCTAAAACCTAGATAAAATTAACCTAAAACCCTAAGATCTAAACCCTAAACTCTAACCTAAACCCCTAAAACCTAAACCTTAAACCCTAAGAAACTCTAAACCTTAAGAAACCGTAAATCCTACAAAACCTAAAATAAACCCTAAAACCCATTAAAAACCCCTACAAAATCCTATGCTCTAAACCCTAAATCCTATAAATCCTTAATGCCTAAACCTAAAAAACACAAAAAAAAAAAAACGTAAAAAACACTTAACCCTTAAACACCCTAAAAACAAAAAAAAAACCCTAAACCTATAAAGCCCTAAATCGTATATTCTAACAAATAAAAAACATAAAAAGACCCTAAACCCTTAACCCTAAACCTATAAAACCCTAAAAAACCATAATCTACAAAACACAAATCCCTAAACCCTAAAAACCTAGATAAAACTCTTAAACTAAAACCCTAAACCTAAAAAAAACCCTAAGCCCTAAACCCTAACCTAAAACCCTAAATCAAAAACCTAAAACCCTAAGAAACCCTAAATCTAAAATCCTAGATAAAACCCTTAACCTAAAACCCTCAAACCTAAAAAACATAAAAAAAAAAAAAAAAAAACCCTAAGCCATAAACCCTAAACCCCAAAACACCCTAAGAAATACTTAACCCTAAAAAACCCTAAAAAACCAAAAAAACCCTAAACCTAAATCTTATATGCTAAATCCTAAAAAATGCAAAAAAACCCTAAGCCCTAAATCCTAAACCTATAAAACCCTAAAAAACCTTCACCCAAAAAACCCTAAAATGATAGATATAACCCTTAACCTAAATTGCTAAACCTAAAAACACTCTAAGCTCTAAACCCTAAACCATAACCTAAAACCCTAAATCCTAAACCTAAAACCCTATGAAACCCTAACTTTTAAAGCTTAAGAAACCCTAAATTTTATAAACCCTAAAAAAAACCCTAAAACCCCTACAAAACACTAAGCTCTAAAACTTAAAACATAAAATCCATAAACTCTAAACCTAAAAAAAAAAAAAAAACATAAACAGTAAACCCCTAAGAAACACTTAACCCTTAAAAACCCTAAAAACCCCTAAACCTAAAAAAAATATAAGCTTTAAACCCTATAGAGCCCTAAATCGTATATCCTAAACCCTAAAAAATACAAAAAAAAATCCCTAAGTGCTAAACCCTAAAAATTACCTTAACCTAAAAAAACCAAAGCCCTAAACCCTAAAAAGCTAGGTAAATCCTTAAACCAAAAATAACCCTAAGCCCTAAATCATAAGTCTTAAACCCTAAACCCTAAACCTTAAGAAATCCTAAATCCTAGAAACCCTAAAATGAACCCTAAAACTCATTTAAAACCCCTACAAAAACCTAAGCTCTAAACAGTAAATCCTAAAAATATGTACACCCTAAATCTAAAAAAAAAAAAAAAAAACTAAGCCTGAAAAAACCCTAAGAAACACTTAACCCTTAAAAACCCTAAAAACCCAAAAACCCCGAAACCTAAATAACTCTAAGCTCAAAACCCTATTAAGCCCTAAATCGTATATGCTAAACCTTAAAAAACTCAAAAAAAAAAACCTAATCCCTAAACCCTAAACTTACAAATCCCGAGAAAACCTAAACATAAAATCCCAAAGCCCTATACCCTAAAAATATAGATAAAACCCTTAACCTAAAACCCTAGACCTTAAAAACCCCTAAAGCCTAAACCTTAAACCCTAACTTAAAACCCTAAGAAACCCTAAACCCTAAACCTTAAGAAACCCTAAATCCTATAAACCCTAAAATAAACCTAAAACCATATAAAACCCCTATAAATCCCTGTGCTATAAACCCTAAATCCTAAAAATATGTAACTCTAGCCCTAAAAGAAACACAAACAAACCCTTATCCCTAAATCCTAAACCCCTAAAAAACCCTAAGAAATACTTAACCCTTAAAAACCCTAAAAACCCTAAAAACCTAGAAACCCCTAAACCTAAAAAACTCTAAGCTCTAAACCCTATAAAGCCCAAAATCGTATATTATAAACCCTAAAAATTACAAAATAAAAACTCTAAGCCCTAAACCCTAAAAAACCTTAACCCTAAAAAACCTTAACCCAAAAAATCCAAATCCCTAAACACTAAAAACCTAGGTAAAACCCTTAACCTAAAATAACCCTAATCCTTAAACCCTAAACACTAACCTAAAACCCTAAATCCTAAATATTAAACCCTAAACCCTAAACCTTAAGAAACCATAAATCCTATAAATCCTAAAATTAAACCTAAATTGTAGATAAAAACGCTGACAAAACACTAGCTCTAAACACAAAATCCTAAAAATTCGTTAAGCCTAGACCTAAAAACACACACAAAAAAACCCTAAACCCTAAAACTAAAAATCTATAAGCTCTAAACACTATTAAGCCCTAAATCGTATATGCTAAACCCTAAAAAACACAAAAAAAAAAAATATAAGCGCTAAACCCTAAACCTTTAAAACCCTATAAAACCTAAACTAAAAAATCCAAAGCCCTAAACCCTAAAAACCTAGATAAAACCCTTAACCTAAAACCCTAGACCTTTAAAATCCCTAAGCCGTAAATCTCAAACCCTAACCTTAAACCCTAAATTCTAAACATAAAACCCTAAGAAACCCTAAACCCTAAACCTTAAGAAACCGTAGATCCTATAAACCATATAAAACCCCTACAAAACCCTAAGCTCTATACCCTAAATCCTAAAAATCCATAAACCCTAAGCCTAAAAAACACAAAAAAATACCCCAAGCTTTAAACCCTAAACCCTAAAATGCCCTAAGAAACACTTAACCCTTAGAAACCCTAAAACACCAATAAACCTCAAGCCTAAAAAGCTCTAAGCTATTAACCCTATAAAGCCCTAAATCGTATATGATTAACCCAAAAAAACACAAAAAAAACCCTAAGACTTAAACCATAGACCTATAAAACCCTAAAAACCTTAACTTAAACAACCCAACGCCCTAACCCCTAAAAACCTAGATAAAACCCTTAACCTAAAACTCTAAACCTCAAAAAACCCTAAGGACTAAACCCTAAACCTAACCTAAAACCCTATATCCTAAACCTAAAACTCTAAGAAGCCCTATATCCTATAAACCCTAAAATATACTCTAAAAACCAATTGAAATCCTACAAAACCCTATGCTCCAAACCTTAAATCCTAAAAATCCATAAACCCTAAACCTAAAAAACAAAAAAAAAACCCTAAGCCATAAACCCTAAACCCTTAAAAACCCTAAGAAACACTTAACCCTTAAAAACCCTTAAACAAACACAAAAACCCCTAAACCTAAAAAACTCTAAGTTCTAAACCTTATAAAGCCCTAAATTGTATATGCTAAAGCATAAAAAACAAAAAAAACCCTAAGCTCCTAAACCCTAAACCTATAGAATACTAAAAAACCCAAAACCCTAAAAACCTAGATAAAACCCTTAACCTAAAACTCTTAGCCCTAAACCCTAACATAAACCCCTAAATCTAAAAAACTCTAATCTCTAAACCCTATATTACCCAAAATCATATATGCGAAACTCTAAAAACACAAAAAAAAAACCTAAGCTCTAAACCCTAAACATGTAAAACCCAAAAAAAAATTTAACCTAAAAATCCAAAATCCCTAAACCCTAAAAACCTAGATAAAGCCCTCAATACTTAACCTAAAACCCATAGAAACCCTAAACCCTAAACCTTATTAAACCCAGAATCCTATAAACCCCAAAAAAAACCTAAAACCATTTTAAACCCCTACAAAACCCTAAGCTCTAAACGTTAAATCCTAAAAATCCGTACACCCGAATTAAAAAAAATACAAAAAAAATAATTCTAAGACATAAACCCTAAACCCTTAAAAAACCCTAAGAAACATGTAACCCTTAAAAACCAGAAAACCCCTAAACTCTAAGGTCAAAACCCTATTAATCCAAAAATCGTATATGCTAAACCCTAAAAACCACAACGAACCCTAAAAACCAAGATAAAACCCTTAACCTAAATCCCTAAGCCCTACCCTAAACCCTAAAATACCCTAAGAAACACTTAACTCTTCAAAACCCTAAAAAACCCAAAATTCCCTAAACCTAAAAAAACTCTAAGCTCTAAAACCTATGAAACCCCAAATCTTATATGCTAAACCCTAAAAAACCCTAACCAAAAATACCCAATGCCCAAAACCCATAAAACCTAGATAAAACCCTAAACCTCAAAAAACCCTAAGCCTTAAACCCTAAACACTAACCTAAAACCCAAAATCCTAAACCTAAAACCCTAAGAAACCCTAAACCTTAAGAAATATGAAATATTATAAACCCTAAAATAAACAGTAAAACCATTTGAAAACCTTCAAAACCCTAAGTTCTAAACCCTAAATCCTAAAACACACAAAAAACCCTACACCTAAAACACTTTAAGCTCTAAACACTATAAGGACCTGAATCTTATATGTTGAACCCTATAAAACACAAAAAAAAAAACCAATAAGCCCTAAACCCTAAATATATAAAATACTAAAAAATATTAACCCAAAAAACCCAAAACCCTAAAAACCTAGATAAAATTAACCTAATACCCTAAACCAATAAAATAATAAAAAATATTAACCTAAAAAACTCGAAACACTAAACCCAAAAATCCTAGATAAAATAAACCTAAAACCCTAAACCTAAATAAACACTAAGTCGTAAACCCTAAAAACCCTTATCCTAAAAAACCCAAAGCCCTAAACCCTAAAAACCTTAATTAAACCCTTAACCTAAATCCCAAAACCTAAAAAAAACCTAAGCGCTTAACCCTAAACCCTAAATCCTAAACAAAATACCCTAATAAACCCTAAACCTTAAGAAACTCTAACTCCTATAAACCCTAAAATAAACCCTGAAAACCATTTAAAACCCCTACAAAACCCTAAGCTCTATACCCTAAATCCTTAAAATCAGTAAACCCTATCCCTAAAAAATACAAAAAACCCTAATAAACCGAAAAAACCCTTAACCTAAAAATTTTTAGCTCTTAACCCAATAAATCCCTAAATGGTATATGCTAAACACTGAAAAACCATAAAAATACCTTAAACCCTAAACCATAAACCTATAAAATCCAAAAAAATTACCCTAAAAAACCCAAAACCCTGAACCCTAAAACGTAGATAAAATTAACCTAAAACCCTAAGCTCTAAACACTAAACTCTAACCTAAACCCCTAAAACCTAAACATTAAACCCTAAGAAACTCTAAACCTTAAGAAATCATAAATCCTACAAAACCTAAATAAACCCTAAAACCCATTAAAAAACTCTACAAAATCCTAGGCTCTAAACCCTAAATCCTAAAAACCCTTAATGCCTAAACCTAAAAAACACAAAAAAAAAACGTAAAAAACACTGAACCCTTAAACACCCAAACAAACAAAAAAAAACCTTAAACCTATAAAGCGCTAAATTGTATATGCTAAACCATAAAAAACATAAAAAGACCCTCAGCCCTAAACCCTAAACATATAAAACCATAAAAAACCATAACCTACAAACCACAAAGCCCTAAAGCCTAAAAACATAGATAAAACCCTTAACCGAAAACCCTATACCTAAAAAAACCTGAAGCCCTAAACCCTAACCCAAAACCCTAAGAAACCCTAAACCTAAAACCCTAGATAAAACCCTTAAACTAAAACCCTCAAACCTAAAAAACATAAAAAAAAAAAAACCCAAAGTCATAAACCCTTAACCCTATAACACCCTAAGAAATACTTAATCGTTAAAAACCCTAAAAAACCCAAAAAACCCCTAAACCTAAATCGTATATGCTAAATCCTAAAAGAGAAAAAAAAAACCTAAGCCGTAAATCCTAAACCTATAAAACCTTGAAAAACCTTAACTTAAAAAACCCTAAAATGATAGATATAACCCTTCACCTAAATTCCTAAACCTAAAATAACTCTAAGCTCTAAACAACTAAACCATAACCTAAACCCTAAATTCTAAAACCTAAAACCCTACGAAAGCCTAAACTACAAACCTTAAAAACCCTAAATCCCATAAACCCTAAAAAAACCCAAAAAACCATTAAAACACCCTACAAAACCCTAAAAATAATTAAAAACCCCTACAAAACACTAAGCTCTAAAACTTAAAACCTAAAATCCGTAAACCCTAAACCTAAAAAACACAATAAAAAACCCTAAGCCATAAACCGTAAATCCTAAAAACCCCTAAGAAACACTTAACCCTTAAAAACCCCTAAAACTAAAAAAATATAAGCTCTAAACCCTATAAAGACCTAAATCGTATATGCTAAACCCTAAAAAATACAAAAAAAAAACCTAAGCCCTAAACCCTAAAAAACCCAAAGCCCAAAACCCTAAAATCCTAGGTAAAACTGGTAACCTAAAACCTTAAACCTAAAATAACCCTAATCCCTAAACCCTAAATCAAAAATCTTAAACCCTAAACCTTAAGAAATTATAAATCCTAGAAACCCTAAAATGAACCCTAAAACCCATTTAAAGCCCCTACAAAAACCAAAGCTCTAAACAGTAAATCCTAAAAATCCGTACACCCTAAATCTAAAAAACAAAAAAAACCCTAAGCCCTAAGAAATACTTAACCCTAAAAAACCCTAAACCTAAATAACTCTAAGCTC
The DNA here is from genome assembly GCA_029582405.1 of Solanum gandarillasii. Classification (NCBI taxonomy): domain Eukaryota; kingdom Viridiplantae; phylum Streptophyta; class Magnoliopsida; order Solanales; family Solanaceae; genus Solanum; species Solanum gandarillasii. The sequence continues at coordinate 27,869 of JAJONY010000598.1, read as the reverse complement.
AAAACCCTATTAAGCCCTAAATCGTATACGCTAAATGATGAGTCCACAAATTGGACTCATTTAGGGCTTTATTTTAATGGATATAGTTTCCTTGAATGCTTGTTTTATCTCAATACCTGATTAAAATGCTGAAATTTTAGGTATTTGAAGTTTTAGTGGAAGCATGGACACTTAGGCGCAAAATGGAGCAAATAGGGTTGAAAAGAACAAGAAAAGGAATCCTGCGGATCGCCGAGTTTAACTTCACGAGTCGCCAACATGACATGAACCGCCCTTCGTTCCAGTACGCGAAGCCTTGAAGGAAGTGGATCAAAAGGCGAGGAAAGGAGCAGTCGGCGAGTCACAGATCAGTTTCACGAAGCAGTACTGTCCCGCCCAATGATCCAGAATGTGAGGATGCTAAAGGCAAGACACTGAAGGCGTGAGCTGACGAAAAGGCGGATCGCCGAGTTCATCGGCGATCTCGACTAATGTCATCGAACAATCCTCCGCAGCACAATCTGTGTAAACTATAAATACTAGTTAGAATTGTAGTCTTAAGAGATTGGGTTGAGTGGAACAATTATTATTATTATTTTCACTTTAGAACATACTTTAGCTGATATTTTCCTCTCAAGTTTGGAGAGGGTTTTGTGGAGACTTGAAGAAAGGAGTCCTTCTTCCCCAAGTTGGAAGTGGGTCTTCTCTATTCATTTTCCTTTGCTTAATTCAAGGTTTAATTTCTTATACCCAGTTGATTTCATTATCATGTTAGGTATAATTTCTTATTTCCTGATGTGTAGCTAAAAACCCCATTCTTGGGGTATGATTTAGCAAATATGGGTTGATATTCTTGTTGGGTCTTGCTTGTAAATAGGTTATATGTATTTTAATGGGGATTTCACCTAGTGGTTGTGGTTTAATCTAAAGGGTTTGTAGTTGCAAATACAAAGCCACCCATCTGTTTTCGGCTTGCCCGAAAGGGAGGTCGCGAAACCAAAACCACTAGACTGATAGCCTATGGAGTGGGTCGACATGAGGTTCTGCCCGAGAGGGTAAGCCCTAGTCCCATATCCTAACACTCAGCTCGAGAGAGTGAGTGGGTGTAGGTTGGTCTTCATGCGGCAAATGGGTGTCCAAGAGGAACACATTTGAAACGGGGTAAGTTGCCCGAGAGGGAACTTATTTCCATTTAAAGCTTAGCCTAGTCACTATTATTTTGCAAATGTCCTATCGAAAGCATGTACCCACCAATTTATATCAACTTGTATTGTGGTCACATCCCAAGAACCTTTCCCCATACTTGATTTTCTTGTTTATTCTTCTGTTTTAGTACTTCTTACAAAAAACCCTTTGATATTTGACACTTTTGTGTCACCCCCTTTAATTTACAATGTCTTTTTATCGCAAATGTCTTTAACTACGACTAACTTGAATGAAATTCTAATTGGTTATTAATTCTCAAAACCACTCCCTTGGGACACGACCCCAACCCTTGGTTGGGTTACTATATTATCGACGATCGTAGACACTCATACCGTAGGATAGTGTCGTTGGTCATGATAAGCATCACTAAACCTTAAAAATCTCGAAAAAAAAACCTAATCCCTAAACCCTAAACTTATAAAAACCAAAAAAAACCTAAACTTAAAAAGCCAAAGCCCTATACCCTAAAAATCTAGATAAAACCCTTAACCTAAAACCCTAGACCTTAAAAATCCCTAAACCTTAAACCTTAAACCTTAAAGTAAAACCCTAACCTAAAACCCTAAGAAACTCTAAACCCTAAACCTTAAGAAACTCTAAATCCTATAAACCCTAAAATAAACCTAAAACCATATAAAGCCCCTATAAATCCATGTGCTCTAAACCCTAAATCCTAAAAATATATAAACCTTAGCCCTAAAAAAACACAAACAAACCCTTATCCCTAAACCCTAAACCCCTAAAAAACCCTAAGAAACACTTAACCCTTAAAAACCCTAAAAACCCCTAAACCTAAAAAACTTGAAGCTCTAAACCATATAAAGCCTTAAATCGTATATTCTAAACAGTAAAAAACACATAAAAACTCTAAGCCATAAACCCTAAAATACCTTAACCCAAAAAATCCAAATCCCTAAACCCTAAAAACCTAGGTAAAACCTTTAACCTAAAATCCCAAACATAAAATAACCCTAAGCCCTAAACCCTAAACACTAACCTAAAACCGTAAATCCTAAATATTAAACCCAAAACCAGAAACTTTAAGAAACTCTAAATCCTATAAACCTTAAAATAAAACCTAAAACCCAAATAAAAACCCCTACAAAACCCTAGCTCTAAGCCCTAAATCCTAAAAATTCGTAAAGCCTAGACCTAAAAACACACAAAAAGAAAAACCCTAAGCCCTAAACCTAAAAATCTATAAGCTCTAAATAGTATATGCTAAACCCTAAAAAACACAAACAAAACACCCTAAATCCTAAACCTTTAAAACCCTGTAAAACCTAAACTAAAAAACCCAAATCCCTAAACCCTAAAAACCTAGATAAAACCCTAGACCTTAAAAATAAGCCGTAAACCTTAAACCCTAAATTCTAAACCTAAAATCCTAAGAAACCCTAAACCCTAAACCTTAAGAAACCATAAATCCTATGAACCATATAAAACCCCTACAAAACCCTAAGCTCCATACCCTAAATCCTAAAAATCAGTAAACCCTAAACCTAAAAAACACAAAAGAATACCCTAAGATCTAAACGCTTAACCTAAAATGCCCTAAGAAACACTTAACCCTTAAAAACCCTAAAACCCCAATAAACCTCAAACCTAAAAGACTCAAAGCTATTAACCCTATAAAGCCCTAAATCGTATATGATTAACCCTAAAAAAAACCAAAAAATCCTAAGCCCTAAACCCTAAACCTATAAAAGCCCAAAAACCATAACTTAAACAACCCAAAGCCTTAAACCCTAAAAACCTAGATAAAACCCTTAAAGTAAAACCCTAAACCTCAAAAAACCCTAAGGCCTAACCTAAAACCCTATATCCTAACCTATAACCCTAAGAAGCCCTAAATCATATAAACCCTTAAATATACCCTAAATACCATCTGAAATGCTACAAAACCCTATGCTCCAAAACCTAAATCCTAAAAATCTGTAAACCCTAAACCTAAAAAACAAAAAAAACCCTAAGCCATAAACCCTAAACCCTAAGAAACACTTAACCCTTAAAAACCCTAAAAAAACACAAAAACCCCTAAACCTAAAAAACTCTAAGTTCTAAACCCTATAAAGCCCTAAATTGTATAAGCTAAACCCTATAAAACAAAAAAAAAAACCTTAAGCTCCTAAACCCTAAACCTATCGAATAGAAAATAACTTAGCCTAAAAAACCCAAAATCCTAAAAACCTAGATAAAACCCTTAACCTAAAACTCTTAGCCCTAAACCCTAAATCCTAACATAAACACATAAACCTAAAAAACTCTAATCCCTAAACCCTATATAGCCCAAAATCATATATGCTAAACTCTAAAAAACACAAAAAAAAACCTAAACCCTAAACATTAAAAACCTAGATAAAACCCTAAATACTTAACCTAAAACCCAAAGAAACCCTAAACCCTAAACCTTATTAAACCCCAAATCCTATAAACCCTAAAAAAAACCTAAAACCATTTTAAACCCCTACAAAACCCTAAGCTCTAAACGTTAAATCTAAAATTTCGTACACCCTAAATAAAAAATAAAAATTCTAAGACCTAAACCCTAAACCCTTAAAAAAACCTAAGAAACACTTAGCCCTTAAAAACCAGAAAACCCCTAAACCTAAAAAACTCTAAGGTCAAAACCCTATTAAGCCCTAAATCCAATATGCTAAACCCTAAAAACCACAAAAAAACCCCTAAAAACCTAGATAAAACCCTTAACCTATATCCATAGACCATAAAAACCCATAACACCTAAACCTTAAACACTAACCTAAATCCCTAAATCCAAAACCGAAAACCCTAAACCTTAGTAAACCCTAAATCCTATAATCCCTAAAATAAACCCCGAAACCATTTAAAACACCTATAATATCCTAGGGTTCAAACCCTAAATACTAAAACCATGTAACCCTATACTTAAAATAAATAGACAAACCCTAATCCCTAAACTCTACAACACTTAACCCTTAAAAACCCTAAAAAATCGAAAAACCCCTAAGCCTAAAAAACTATAATCTCCAAACACTATAAAGCCTTAAATCGTATATGCTAAACCCTAAAAAATACAAAAAAAACCCTAAGCCCTAAACCCTAAAAACCTAGGTAAAACCCTTCACCTAAAACACTAAACCTAAAATCACCCTAAGCCCTAAGCCCTAAATCCTAAATCTTAAACCCTAAGAAACCCTAAACCTTAAGAAACCCTAAATTAACTATAAAACCCATTTAAAACTGCTACAAAACCCTAAGTTCTAAACCCTAAATCCTAAAAATCAGTACACCCTTAATCTAAAAATACACAAAAAAATCCTAAGCCCTAAACCCTAAATCCTAAAAAATCAGAAGAAACAGTTAACTCTTAAAAATCCTAAAAAACCCAAAACCCTAAACCTAAAAAACACTAAGCTCAAAACCCTATTAAGCCCTAAATCGTATCTGCTAAACCTTAAAAAATACAAAAAAATTCTTTAGCCCTTAACCCTAAACCTATAAAACACAAAAAAATCTAAACCTAAAAACCCAAAGCCCTAAACGCTAAAAATCTATATAAAACCCTTAACCTAAAACCCTAGACCTTATAAAACCCTAAGCCCTTAACCTTAAACCCTAAATCCTAAACCTAAAACCCTAACAAACCCTAAACCTTAAACCTTGAGAAACCCTAAATCCTGTACCATAAAATAAACCGTAAAAAAATTTAAAACCCCTATAAAACCCTAATCACTAAACCCTAAATCCTAAAAAACTGTAACCCTAGCCCTTAAAAACACAAACAAACCCTAAGCCCTAAACCCTTAAAAACACTAAGAAACACTTAACCTTTAACAACCCTAAAAGATCCAAAAAACCCTAAACCTAAAAAACTCTAAGATTTAAACCCTATAAAGCCCTAAATCGTATATGCTAAACCCTAAAAAAACACAAAAAAACCCTAATCCCTCAACCCAAAACCTATAAAACCCTATAAAATGTTAACCTAAAAAACCCAAAGCCCTAAACACTAAAACCCTAGATAAAACTCGTAACCTAAAAAACCTATATGCCCTAAACCCTAATCCCTATCCTAAAACCCTAAATCCTAAACCTAAAACCATCAAAAACCCTAAAACCTATAAACCCTAAAATAAATCCTAAAAACCATTTAAACCCTCTACAAAATCCTAAGCTATATACCCTAAATCCTAAAAATCTGTAACAACTAAACCTAAAAAATACAAAAAAAAAAAAACCTAAGCCCTAAACCCTTAAAAACCCCCAAACGGAAAAAAATGCTATGCTCTAAACCCTATAAAGACCTAAATCATATATGCAAAACCCTAAAAAACACAAAACAAGAAAACCCAAAGCCTAAACCTTAAGGAACCCTAAATCCTATAAACCCAAAAATAAACCCTAAAACCATTTAAAACACCTACAAAACCCTAAATCCTAAAATCCATAAACACTAAATCAAAAAAATACAAAAATAAAACTAAACACTGAACCCTTAAAAACCCTAAGAAACACTTAACCCTCAAAAACCCCTAAACCAAAAAAACACTGTGCTTTAAACCCTATAAAGTAGTAAATTATATTTGATAAACCCTAAAATACAAAAAAAAAAAAAAAACCAAAACATTTAGAAACCCTAAATCCTCTAAACCCTAAAGGCAATTTAAAACCCCTTCAAAACCCTAAAGCCAAAAAATCTGTAAACCCTAAACCTAAGAATACAAAAAAACCCTAAGCCCAAAACTCTAAACCCTAAAAAACCATAAAAACACTTAACCCTCACTACAAGAAAAACACTCAATAGAGAAGGGAAAACTGGTCCCTAAAAGTGAGTTTTTGGTCCCTAAGTGTCAATAACGACCGAAAAACCTGGTCGCCACACCGTCCCAAAAGCCTCCGTCGCTAAAGGCAAATAGGGAAGGGCAGGACAAGCTGGTCTCTAAATCATTTTTACGACTGGCATAAAGCTGGTCCTTAAAATTGTTTTAGGGACCGTATTTCTAGTCCATGATTAGCAAAATATCTGGTCCCAAAAGCATTTTTAGAGACTATATTTACTGGTCCTTAAATATTAGATCAATAAGTATTTGATGATATTCAACGACCAGCTTACTGGTCCTACAAACCCAATTTGGATCACCAATATTTATCAACAATAAATTGTGGTCCTTATATATAAAAAATCAAAAGCATTTATAAAATTAGCATAGTTAGCTTTTATATATAGAAAATATAAGTACACAGCATCACACATCGGTCACATTAATATTTACACAACAGCTTCATGGGAAAAGGAAAAAAAAACTAACATTCTCTATCAAATAATATAAATGTAGATGTCTTGTTGGATTATTCAGGTGCCTAGGCTCTTTGAGTTCTAGCTCCAACATTTTTCATGTATGAAAAAAGTCAGGTCCAACAACTATTTTGATCAATACCACCAGAGTCTAGTTCGTGTCAAGTCCATGGAAAAGAGCTGATTGTCACAAGGAATCCAACCTTCTAGGATTGGGGTGATGCCCATATTTGCCTAGTGTAAGGTCTAACAATTAGCAAAGTTCAGCCAAAGTGTGAAAGACTGGCATTTGTTATTACATATGTCTTGATTTGCAAGCCTAGCAATGTATTGATGATGCCCCAGTAATTTAATAAACCTGCAATAGTTAAGAAGGATATAAGATTTGCCCAATGTGTGTAGAATTTAATTTAAAATCAAGGGAGCTAATTATTTGACAATCAAGCTAATACACAAGAATATTTATTCCATATGCCTTATGCAGAATGTGAGGTTCAATGATAATGAAACTTCAATTGAGCTAATCAGCTAATGACATGTGCTTATAAAGAGGAGTCTAGTTTTCAAATCATAAAGAGTAAGATATTTTATAAATTTAACAGTGATTTACCCTTGTAAAGAATATTGAGCAAATTCACACAGTAAACAAGTTTTGATGCCTTCTAACAAAAAAGTGAAGAGTTCAAAAATTTGCTTAAACTTGTCTCATCTTTTTTCTCCTAAAAGAAGCACATGTATAAAATAAATTCTCAAAATAATCAAGTTTTGATACCTTCAACCAAAAATGTGAAGAGTTCAAATTGCTTAAACTTGTCTCATCTTTATTCTCCTAAACGAATCGCATCTTGTAAAATGGACCAGCAAATGCTTTAAAAGGGGTGAAATATCACATCTTTATTTCTAAAAAGACCAAATAGTAATTTCTAGTTATTTCAAATTTATTAACAATTATCTCAAACTAGGTAAAAGTTCTAAAGTCTTCCGTCATCTTCCCTCTCTCTATAAACTTTATCGACCACTAGACTACACTCTTGGTGTGCAAAAGTTCATATTTTTTGCTAATCACAAGAAAACACTTCCTTTGCTCACAATTACGTTGGAAAACAAAACTTCTACTATGACATGAATTGAGAGTGGATGAGTGATGATAAGAAAAATGGCATATACTTAAAAATATACTTAAATCGTGTAAGAGACCTGGGATACTATTTTCGACTAAATTTCAAAGACATGTAAGATACCAATCAGTGGCATGGAACAAACTGTAAATGTCAACATGATACTCAGTAATAGTTTTTCTTCTTCTTTGTGCACAACAAATTCAGGGTTCTATAAGCTTGAAATGATCCCTAAAATCACAACATAAAACTAAAAAAACTAAGCATGTTTCATTACTTACAGTAAAATTCAACATATACAAGCTAATATCTATCTTAGAATTATTCAAAAGCTTCCAAATTAAATCCTTTGAACATTTCATTGCTCATCATCGCTTTGGTTGACTACTGACTTATATCAACAATGGTATTTACACAGTTCTAATTGCGAAATGTATTAACATGCCATCTCTATTTCAGATAAAAAGTTTGTAGACCTAATTTAATTAAGAAAAAGGGAAAGAATCCCCACTAGTTCCCTTAATCAAGTGCAAATATCAACTAGGAAATGCATCACTAGGAAATAAGTATCCCATATCCATACATACTGAGAAGTACCACTAGTATTTCACAAAAAATAAGATTGTTGGAACAAGATGTTTGAAACCAAAGGAGCACAGATAGCTATGAACACTATCATTAGAACAAATAACCTAAAATAGCATTAGATGAAAAATAATTAGAGTCAATTGATCATAGATATGTATATGGTAGTAGGAACTAACCTGCCCGAGCTTACTGGCTTTTACCCTACGATGGGGTTTACAGTGAAATAGGAATGGTGGAACCTTGTCAATATTTGTCTTCTTTGATTTGGTAAACGCAGTTGCTAGTAGGTTAGAGTTTAGTGACCGGGAACCTGCTCCAGATAGGAATATAATGTTCTTGAAAGTGGCTGCGCTATTATTAAGAGTCTCCATATCAGATCTTTTGCTTTAAACCCCTGAAGGTGTCTTTACTTCAAGCAAAGTACCAGGTTTGCTTGTGTGCTCAACAACACATTGGGGCTTCTGGTCAGCAACACATATTTCCAGCTTCCCTCTCCCTTCAGCTAATTCAGATTAAGGCCCATTGAAGTTTAATGTGACAGAATACTGAAATTTTCAGATTACAAAGTCCTTAGTTGAAATATACTTTCTAGTGTAATATCACAAGGATGTCCGGGGAGGGTTGTGTCTACGCAATCTTACCCCAGCTTATGCAGTTATGGAGGCTATTTCCGATAGATCCTACACTCAAATAAATTTAAAGAAAATAAGAGTTCAAAAAATCAACCGCACTCTTTTAATAGATAAGAGCAATTACAAGGCACTACTATTTGTCACCAAATAAAAAATAACACAAGTACTTCTAAATCAGTGACAAATCCTTCCTCTAAGGAACTAGAGATGTAATTGAGATAATTTAGTTGTCGACTTTTTATAGAAGACAACAAATAGGGAAGACGACAATTTGGGCTCTTTTACTACTTGTTTAGCTTGAAAATTATTTGTTGGTACATATTTTTTACTTTTCCCCTACAATTAAATCTAAATAACCACTAAATTATCATAGGATAATAGTAAAAGAGAAACAAATCACTAATACTATAAACACTCTGGAACTACACTAATATGTACCCTTAAAGATAAAATTTAGGTATCTATATGAAGTAAATTCATGAAGCAGAACTGAAAATGGCATTACACCTCAAAGAAGCATTTAATCAAATAACCTACTTGAAGTGGGTGCTTACCATAGTGCAATGAAGAAGTACATAGCGGTGAAATCGATAAAAATATGAAGATTTCTCCCATTTGGAGAAATCACTATTGCGGTGTCATTTGTCTCCATGCTTAGCGGCAAATTCTACAAATATCAATGAACCCCAAAATATTTCCAGATTTCAATCCCAAAATGTTTCAAGATTTCAAACCAAAAATGTTTCTAGATTTCAACCCCAAGCATCGCTGGACATAGTTTCCAAGCAACACAAAATATTTTTAGATTTCATCCTCTACAGATATCTGTTTTCCCTTTTGGAGACCGATCAATTCAAACAATATAAATGACAAGATTAATCATTATAGAGTGTATTTAAAAGAATCATTTTCGACATACCTAAAATCGCCAGAAAAGTTCCCCAAAATTATGAATGATACAACAATATTTGATAATAACTCAGCTTCAAAAAGAATAAATTAGTCAATCCAACGGCTACACATAAATCTCCAGCAGTAGAAGAAGAAACTAGAAGAAGAAATCTTGAAAGATTATCATTTGGGAATTTACGGGTTTTCCGATATGAGGTCTAGGGTTTTCAACGCTTTTTGAGAGGTAGAAATAAAAGAATAGAGAAAGCTGTGTTTTATTAATATTAGAGATTTATTTTCATTTTAATAAAAAACTAAAATGAGAGAGTATTAAGGACCAGATGGCAGCAAATTTATGAACCAGATTTAATCCCTTCGCAATTATAATTGTAAAATTGACAACTAGGGACAAGAAGTTAGTATCGCCCCTAAAAATAAACTTTTAAGGACGAGTTTTTTCTACCCGTCACAAAATGTTGGTCTCTAATAAGCCTTTTTCTTGTAGTGCCTTAAAAACCCTAAAAAACACTAAAACTGTAATGACCCGTAAATTGAATAAGTGAAACTAGAGCCTAACTTGGGTGTGTTTGAGTTTGGTGTGAGGTTTGAGGGTGTTTGATGTTGTCCCGAGCCATGGTTGAAGGGTTTATGAGTTAAACGTCAAGGTATGACTCCCCAAGGACCACCCTAGGAGTCCTTGAGGAGGACCCTTAGTCTAACCTCCAAGACCCACAAAGAACCTTGAAGTTGGCCAAAATGGGGTGAAACACAAAAGAGGTCCACGCCCCGTAGGTCCATCCACTGTCCGTGGATGGTCTCCGTGGGTCATACCCCCATGAACCAAGTTGCAGCCCTAGACCATGGACCAACAACATAGTCCGTTAGTGGACTCACGGTCCGTGAGTCTAGGGCGTGGGTCACACATGTGTTTGCTATCTTGGTTCAGCCTAGGTAGGGGTGGATTAGTAAATTCACCCCAAGTCTTAATTAGTTGGGGGAAGATTATTCTAAGTTATTTATGGTATTTTAAGAGTATTAAAACATTAAAATACTCATTTAAATTTCATCACTCAAATTAAAACTTCCTCTCCCCTCCAAAAGTCTCTCTCTAGAAACCTCAATTGGAAGTGAAGACTTCATGAGTCCACAAATTGGACTCATTTAGGGCTTTATTTTGGTAGAAATAGTGTCCTCGAATGCTTATTTTTGCTTAATATCTGATGAAAACTCTTAAGTTTCAGGTATTTGAAGTTTTAGTGGAAGCATGGACACTCAGGCGCAAAAAGGAACAAAAAGGTTGAGAAGAACAAAGAAGATGAATTATGAACATCGCCAAGAACCTTTGGTGATCCGCCAATAGGACAGACTCCGCTCTTTGTTCCAGTATGTGAAGCCCTGGAGGAAGAGGATCAAAAAGGCGATGAAAGAAGTAGTCGGCACTTCGCTGAATAGTTCCGTGAAGCAGTACTATACCGCCCAATGGTCCAGAATGTGAAGATGTTGTAGGCAAGCACTCAACGGCGATGAGAAAGAAGAAGGGCGAGTCATCGAGTAATTCGGCGGACTCGACTAACCTCGCCGAACTATCCGCCTGCACTAATTTCTGATGGATAAAATACTAAACGCTTTATTAATTTTACAAGTTCCAAACCATTATTATTATTTTCAGAATAGAATAATACGTTTTTAGATAATGTTTCTCAAGTTTGGAGAGGGTTTTGTGGGAGACTTGAAGAGAGAAGTATTTCATTTTCCCCAAGTTGAAGTGGGTCTTCTCCATTCTTCTTCCTTTGCTTAAATCACGGTTTAATGTCTTATACCCATTTGATTTTAGTATCATTTTAGGTTTATTTTTTTATTTCTTGATGTATGGCTAAAAACCCCACATTCTTGGGGTGTTATTTAGCAAATATGTGTTGATATTGTTGTTGGGTCTTGCTTGCTGATAGGGTCTATGTATTTTAATGCTGATTTTACCTAGTGGTTGTGGTTTAATTTAATGGGTATGTAGTTGCAAATACAAAACCACCCATGTGTTTTCGGCTTGTCCGAGAGGGAGGTCGCGAAACCAAGAGCACTAGACTGATGACCTAAGGAGTGGGTTGACATGAGGTTCAGCCCAAGAGGGTGAGCCCTAGTCCCATATCCTAACACTCAGCTCAAGAGAGTGAGTGGGGTAAGACGTAGACAGGTCTTCATGCGGCAAATGGGTGTCTTAGAGGAGCCCATTTCAAACGGGATAAGTGATGCTTATCGTGACCAACGACACTATCCTACGGTATGAGTGTCTACGATCATCGATAATATAATAACCCAACCAAGGGTTGGGGTCGTGTCCCAAGGGAGTAGTTTTGAGAATTGATAGAAAAATAGAATTTACATTCTAACTAGTCATAGTTAAAGACATTTGTTATAAAAGACATTGTAAATTAAAGGGGGCAACACAAAAGTGTCAAATATCAAAGGGGGTTTTGTAACAAGTACTAAAACAGCAAAATAAAAAAAAATCATGAATGGGGAAAGGTTCTTGGGATGCGACCGCAGTATAAGTTGAGATAAATTGTTGGGTACATGCTTTCGATAGGAAATTTGCAAAATAATAGTGACTAGGCTAAGCTTTAAATGGAACTAAGTTCCCTCTCGGGCAGCTTACCCCGTTTCAAATGCATTCCTCTCGGACACCCATTTGCCGCATGAAGACAAGCCCACGCCTAACCCCACTCACTCTCACGAGCTGAGTGTTAGGATATGGGACTAGGGCTCACCCTCTCAGGCTAAACCTCATGTCGACCCACTCCTTAGGCAATCAGTCTAGTGGTTTTGGTTTCGCGACCTCCCTCTCGAAGAAGCCGAAAACACATGGGTGACTTTGTATTTGCAACTACAAAACCTTTAGATTAAACCACAACCACTAGGTGAAATCACAATTAAAATACATCTAACCTATCAACAACCAAGACCCAACAAGAATATCAACCCATATTTGCTAAATCACACCCCAAGAATGGGGCACACATCAAGAAATAAGAAATTATACCTAACATGATAATGAAATCAACTGGGTTTAAGAAATTAAACCTTAAATTAAGCAAAGGAAAATGAATAGAGAAGACCCACTTCCAACTTGGGGAAGAAGAACTCCTTTCTTCAAGTCTCCACAAAACCCTCTCCAATCTTGAGACAAAAATATCAGCTAAAGTATGTTCTAATGTGAAAATAATAATAATAAATGTTCCACGCTAAGACTATAATTCTAACTAGTATTTATAGTTTTCACAGATTGTGCTCGCATTATGGATCATTGGGCGGTACAGTACTGCTACAAGGAACTGATTGCTGACTCGCCGACTGCTCCTTTCCTCGCCTTTTGATCCACATCCTTTAAGGCTTCGCGTACTGGAATGAAGGGCGGTTCATGTCGTTTTGGCGACTCACCAAGTTGAAATTAGTGATTCGCAGGATTCCATTTCTTGTTCTTTTCAGCCCAATTTGCTCCGTTTTGCGCCCAAGTGTCTATGCTTCCACTAAAACTTCAAATACCTAAAACTTCAGCATTTTAATCAGGTATTAAGATAAAAAAGCATTCGAGGACATTATTTCTATTAAAATAAAGCCATAAATGAGTCCAATTTGTGGACTCATCAGTAAGTTGCCCGAGAGGGAACTTATTTTCATCAAAATCTTAGCCTAGTCACTATTATCTTGCAAATTTCCTATTGAAAGCATGTACCCAATGATTTATCTCTTCCTGTATTGCGGTCACACCCCAAGAATATTTCCTCATACTTGAATTTCTTGTTAATTTTTGCTAGTTTTACTACTTGTGAAATAACCCCCAATTGATATTTGACACTTTCGTGTCACCCCCTTTAATTTACTATGTTTTTAATCGTTAATGTCTTTAGCTAATAATAGTTAGAGCTAAACTGTATTTTTCTATTAATTCTCAAAAGCACTCCCTTGGGACACGACCCCAACCTTTAGTTGGGTTACTATACAATCGACGATCATAGACACTCATACCGTAGGTTAGTGTCGTTGGTCATGATAAGCATCAAAATGGCACCGCTATCGAGGAGTGGTATTATTTGAGAATTTTTAGATTAGTAGAATTTTGTTCTTCTTAGTTGTAGTTTACTAACTTAATTTTTACTTTTGTTTTGTTGATTGTGTAAACATTTTAGAAAGCATGAGTGTTAGCGGTAGTAACGAGAGCCAGGTGGGCCATCAGGACGACATCGACAACCTCAACGAAGTCCAAGAACCGAACATCAGTGATTCACATCTTATGGGAGGTGTTGGAACCATCCATCTACCTCAAGCAGAGGGAAATGCGGTGTTCCACATAACGAGCACCATGTTGCATCTCTTGCAACTAAAGGGACTTTTCAGTGGATTAGCACATGAGGACCCACATGAGCATCTTTGAAACTTCATAGATGTGTGTGGACCATTCTCATTCAAAAACATCTCGCAGGAGTCGGTTCAATTAAGGCTATTCCCTTTTTCATTAATAGGGGAGGCGTGCAACTGGCTAGCTGAGCTGCCACATAACTCGATCACTTCATGGGAGGAGTTGGTCACTGCATTTAATGTGCGATTTTTCCCTCCCTCGAAGATGATGACTATTCGGGATATCTTCCAAAGATTCAAGTGTCTGAATGGAGAGCCTTTGCACGAATCTTGGCTTCGGTTTAAGAAATTGGTGCTACAATCCCCAACCCATGGTCAACCTGATAATATGCTCCTTCAATACTTTTACCAGAGTCTAGACTCGATAAACAAAGGTGTAGCTGACCAACTCTTGCCCGGAGGATTAATGTATCAACCATATGCAGTAGCAACACAACTTCTCGATGGCATGACAACCATCAAAATGGCATAGTACACCCGCAAAGACCGGGTCTCACCAGTCACATTTCAGCTATCCATGGTGCAGGTTGAGAAAGATAATGAGAGAGACCAAAACATGGCCATGATCATGATGCAATTTGACATTTTATCCAAAAATGTCATGGGGGCTGGTACCCGTGGTGCCAATGTTGTGGGAGTCGGGGGTGTGAATCCTGAGGAGATGAAGTTTGAAGCCATGTATGACGAGGAAGTAAATTTTCTAGCTAACCAAGGCGGGGACTATCATTTGAACTACCCAAGGTAGGGTGGTAATCAAGGATGGGTTAGAGGCGAAGGTTGGAAGGATCGAGATCGTGAATGGAGGGACCGTAATCCAAATTGGAAGGATGGGGAGAAGGATAGATACGTGCCTCCCCACGAACATCAGAAGCCCAAGGACTCGAAAGGTGGTAGGTTTGAGGATATGTTCTCACGTATCCTAAACAAAGTTGAAGGGCCAGATAAAATTCTAAAAGACATAAAAGAAGACGTGTCTACCCTCAGCCAGATTGTCACCTCTCATTCAGTTTCAATCAAATAGTTAAAGACTCAACTGGGTCATATCTCATCCCATATCAATCCGAGACAACAAGGGAGTTTGCCTAGTGATACGATAGCTAACCCCAAGAGTGAAGTATGAAGGTTAACTTGCGTCATGCCGTGATATTAACTAAGGCGCTATTTCGGAGGCAACCCAAAACCATTTACTCGCATTTTGTTATCTTGATAAAATAATAGTGTGTTGTTTGTACAGATTGAGTAAGGAAAGTGCTTTAAAAGATGTATGGAGGCGAGCAACAGTTCAGTTTGGCGGATCGCCGACAAGCACAGCATACTAGATCCCTCCCACTATTTGGCTTAATACGTCCTAAAGGTTGAGTCTGTAAAACTCGACGGAGTATGAATTTTGTCGGCGCATCGCCAATCCAATTGGCGATCTCGATAAAAAACTCTGATGCACTGCTCACCTGAACTGAAAACTCTATTATACTCGGCGTTTCGCCGAGTGATGGAGGGAATCGACTAACATCGTTGAATTAGTAAAAACTAGACGGTCATAAGCCACAGGTTTAAAAGTTCCATTTCATTCACTTTCTTTCACTTTGTCCCTTTTCACAAACTCACACTCGCACTTTAGCAGCTATATTTCTTGCACTTTTAGAATATTTTACGTGTTGAATTGTGCTCAGATTAGGATCACATTGCTACCTAGCAAGCTAGTACTATCGAATTCGGCATCAAAGGTTGGTAATCAAACTCCTCAATTATTTGATCAGAATTTTTACTCATTTGCATAATTACTAACAGTAGAAAATCTCTGTTGAGTCTCTGAGTTACTGGGATTGTATATATTATCGATTAAGACTTGATATTTTCTGCATGATTTGAGGGACTACAACTTACTTTTGCTTTGAGTTGAACTGTTAAGCGGTGGGAATAGAAGTTTCTTTGGGTTTTCTTTGAAATTGAGTTATATAAGTGTAAGTTGCATTATCTGTGGTTGCGGGGTGAAATTTGTAAGGATGGGTTGTAACTAGACACGTTGAGCTGATCGGCGAGATGAACAAAATCTGCCGAACTGCTCGGCGGTTTGCCTAACGTCCCCATTCCACCTTAAATTGAATACTTTATGTATTGGTCGATCTATCATTTTTGGCGGTCAGTTTAATTCGCAAAATGCACTCGGCGACTTGCTGTAGGATCCCTCGCTCGCCCTTTGTCTGCGCCCTTGTATCAGTTGTACATCACTTTTAACGATTGACCTAACAGGATAAGTACTTCGCCAACTAGCTTGGCAAAGAGATTCCACACCCAGAAACACCCTTTTTCTCCTGTTTGAAGTGCTATCTAACTTATCCTCGAAGTCTTTGCAGTAATGGCTAGATCAAAAGTCGCAGGGAGAAATGATCCACCGAAGCGCATAAGAGCACGAGAGTTTAAGAAAGACGAAAAGAAAGCAAAGCTAGCCAGACAAAGGAAATATACCAATTAAGGTAGAGCAAAGAGACGAATTTCCATCAACCCTAATGTGCCTTCATGGGCTTAAAGTTTTGTTAATGCAATACGGGTTTTCGAAGTAGATCAGGAGATGGATCAGATGATTGCAGCTAATCTTGCTGCAGAGGCCATGACAAAGGCAAACAATGAGGACTAAAACAACAATACTCCGAGGACCATGGTTTTACTTCAGGGAAATGCATCGAATGCCCCGGCAGAGAGAGAGACTAAAACCACCATGTGTATTTTGTTATTTCTTGTGTATATTTTTATTTCTTGATGTGTGGCTAAAAACCCCATTCTTGGGGTGTGATTTAGCAAATATGTGTTGATATTGTTGTTGGGTTTTACTTACTGATAGGGTAGACGTATTTTAATGGTGATTTCACCTAGTGGTTGTGATTTAATTTAATGGGTTTGTAGGTGCAAATGTAAAACCACCCATGTGTTTTCGGCTTGCCCGAGAGACCACTAGACTGATGGCCTAAGGAGTGGGTCGACATGAGGTTCAGCCCAAGTGGGTGAGACCTAGTCCTATATCCTAACACTCAGCTCGAGAGAGTGAGTGGGGTAAGGCGTAAGTTGGTCTTCATGTGGCAAATGGGTGTCCGAGAGGAACCCATTTGAAATGGGGTAAGTTCCCCGAGAGGGAACTTATTTCCATCTAAAGCTTAGCCTAGTCACTATTATCTTGCAAATTTACCATTGAAAGCATGTACCCAACGATTTATGTCAACTTGTATTGTGGTCACACCCCAAGAACAATTCCCCATACTTGATTTTCTTGTTAATTTTTTCTAGTTTTACTACTTGTGACAAAACCTCCAATTGATATTTGACACTTTCGTGTCACCGTCTTTAATTTACTATGTCTTTAATCGTTAATGTCTTTAGCTATGACTAGTTAGAGCTAAATTGTATTTTTCTATCAATTCTCAAAACCACTCCCTTGGGACACGACCCCAACCTTTAGTTGGGTAATTATACTATCGACGATCGTAGACACTCATAGCGTAGGTTAGTGTCGTTGGTCACAATAAACATCAAGACTTCAAGCTTCCAATGTTAAAATATTCAAAATTTTCAAGTGATTTTGGTGGATTTCTTCAAGTAGAGGTATTGTTGTCTTGATCCTTGTCTAACTTTTCATTTAAGGAGCCAACTCCAAGGTCATTTCAAGTTATGAAAAATCTAGGGTTTAAATCAATCTCATGGGTTCTTTCATCAACCGTTTTCAAATAGTTTCTATTTACAAATTATGATTTTATTAGTGTTTAATTGATGATTTGTGATGAAAATACTCTATGAACCCATGAATTCTCTAAATTCCTAAATTGTGCCTTTATGAAGTGGGTTTGTTGATCTTGAATGAATGTTGATGGATTATGCCTAAATTGATTTAGATTGGTTATTAATTGCTTATGTTTATAATGTATTAATTGATTGGATCATGCCAATTTACTTGTCTATTGTAGTATCATAGATTTGTGGGTAGATGTTGGATCATAGCCTTGAAAAGGGAAAGTTATGATCAATTACATGTTAAAGTAGAATTGTGCTTGAGCTATTGATCCACTTGACAGGTGGAGGTGTTTAATTACTTGGTATATTATGATCATGGCCTTGAAAGGTAAAGTATGAATGTTTTATGTATGATTATGATGAGAAGTATATGTGTGCGATCTTTATGAATGTGTTATGATCATGTTTAGAAGACAATGGTATGAATGATGATGATTATGTGAAAGTTTATTCTCACATGCTCACACACACTCGTGAATGACTAATGAATGAAGTTCTATGATTATGTTAATTATGAAGTACTTATTTAAAGGCTTTTCTCAATTGTACACTAATGAATGAAAAGACATGTTGTGCAAGGACTTTCTCACAATATGGGATTCCTAGGTTAAAGGCAATTCTCATCTTTGAATCTATGAGATTTCCAATGAATGAATGTTGGGATGGGATGGATGCCCTCACGTGAGTTGAGGAGGGGTATCTAGTAACAATCCATATATCCTATTTTAATGAATGTTGGGTTTGAGATGGATGCCCTCACGTGAGTTGAGGCAGGGTATCTAGTAACAATCTCTTATCCCATAATGAGCGAATGTATTTCATGTCAAGTACGCCGTGGGGAATAATGCCAAGCACCGAGTGGTTTTGAAATGAGATGGAATCCCTCACGTGAGTTGAGGTGGGGTTTCTAGTAGCAATCTCCCTATCCCATAACTATGTGCCCACATAGGATATTATCTATTGGATCTACCTAAGCTAAAATGAATGGTCCTACCTTAGGCAAATTGGAATCCCTTTATCCGATGAGGGTGGCACCGAGATTCCATGTCAAGCTCACATGGTCTATGTCGGTTAAGGCTTACCCCCATAAGAATGTTAATGAACTATGGCTTCTCAAGAATGCACTACTTAGTGTGGGTAGTAGTGTGGGATGCCATCTATTCATTGCACAAGTAGGCTTTGAGAGGGATTATGGTGTGTTCCTTATGATGTAACGCTAAAGTAAATGAATGTGTTTTTATGATGACGTCAATGAGAATGTTTGTCTAATGAATGAAGGTGTTCTTAATAAAGTTAATGAAGAATGGGTGACTTAAGTGCTTATATGTTGAATGTGAAGATGCATGCTATACTTGGATTGTATTATGAGTTACTTCATTGTTATGACTTGTTGAGTATGAATGTGCCTAGCCTATGATGACTTCAAAGGAGTACTTAGTGTCAGTACTAATATGGGATGCTACTTGTATATTGCACAAATATGACTTTGGGTTGTCTTAGGTGATGGTCCTTATGTGATGATATGACTTATGTAATGTTTAGGTCTGTTATGTATGAGTATTGTATGCAGATGGAAAGGATGAATGGTAAGTTCACTTTTGGTGACCTTAAGGTGGTACCATACTGTGGATAGTGGTATAGGATGCTATCCATACATTGCACAAGGTATAGCTTGAGGGTTACTTGAGGTGAAGGCTTACTATGAAGGTAATGGTGTATATATTGATTATGTTCATATGTGAAAATAGGACTTGAATGTTGGTTGTGACTCATATTAAGCCTCTTTTTTCAATGTTCATGAAGTTTTATCAAAATGGCATAAAGTATGACTTTCAAATGAAAATGTTCGTTTAAAGCATGATTTTTGCATGGCTTCCATACTTAGTACATCTCATGTGTTAACCCATATTTATTCACCTTTTTACCAAAGTGTAGGGTTTGGTGATTGGATGTGTGGTACTTGGAAGATAGGTTTCTAAGGAGCTGGGAGATGAAGACTTGGTGAGCCCTTATAGTTTTGAGGATGAAATCCACTATGTTTCCCTTATGTTTTTTATTTATGTTTAAATCTTTGTATGGGCTAAAGTCCCAATGTTGTATTCAAGTATTAGATGGTTTGAGACAAAGTCTAGAAAAGTCTTTCGCTTGTTTTCATGAATAATATTTTCGATTGTAAAGAAAGTTTTAAATTCCATCTTACTTTTCTAAGTATGTTATGCAACGGTTATGCTATGAAGATTGTATAAGTCCCCTTCGGGGTCGAGTACGCTGTGTTGCATCCGGGGTCTAGTTTCGGATCGTGACAAACATGGTATCAGAACACAAGGTTTTTGAATGGTCTTAGGATGTCTCAAACCACATCTTGTAGAGTCTTATTCATAATGTGAAGCACGCCATATTATGAATAAGAGGTTATTGGGTGTTAAGAAAGTTTCACTTCTTCATTCTTCAAGTCGTGCCATAGAGTTGAACTCTATAATTTCTTTCCCTTATTCCTTATGTGATGGTCTTTAGAGTATGACCACTTGAAAGGCTTGTGTTACAAGGGTTGAGTGAGAGAAAAGGGTAGTTGTGATGCCAATTATGACTATGTGACTTGATAGATGTGAGATGACAAATTGTGATGGTTGCTTTATGGTTATGTGTGTTGTTGGTAGAAGGTCATGATGAGTTGTGAGGTATGTTGAAAGAGTTGATGTATAGTGGTGATTAAGTGATGCCTTGATGTGTTGAGTGAGTAAACCCCTTTGAAGAAGGATAGAAGTGTGATTCACTTGGGCTTAGAATCATCTTAAGGGATGAGTATGAAGGTTTAGTGATGACTTGATCTGACCTTAGAGTTGAAAGAAGTTAAGTTTAAAAGATCTAGTATAGGCTTTCTCCCAAGTGGGGAATAATGTGCTTAGATGGTAAGGTCATTAAGTGTCCTTGATGTTCATGAGTTAGGATTGCTTGATTCTCACCTTAAGAGATGTACTGGGTTCGAGAAGTTTTAGACCCAGTGTGGTAGGCTCATATGAGACATTGAGTGGTGTTGGTAAGGTTGTTTGTGAGGAAGAGTTTCTTAATGAGGACCTTCCTAGTTTAAAAGCACCGGTAGGTTGATGGTTTCTTGTAGGTTGTGAATGTCTTGATTGAGGTTCCTATGTTATGTGCATGATAAGCCTTAGTTGGGCTTACTCCTAAGTGGGGGATAGTATGTTGATTAGTAAGGTTGTTGAGAGTTCCGATATCCTTATCTCTTTCTTTATATGCATATTCAAGCCTGAGACAAAGAGTTCCTTTTTGGTTTGTTTCATGTTTTGGAGTCATGTGTGGTTATGAGTTTCCATAGTCTCCTTATGATATGCATGTTCTTGATGAGTTTATGTTTAAATGAGAAAATGAGTTTTTATGATTTATGTTCCTCATGTTGATGTACATTTAGTATGAGTCGCATTTATGCTTCATGAGGTTGAATGTTGAACATGCCTAAATGTGTTTTTTTGAAGAAATTGCATAATGTGTCCAAATGATGTTATGATGAGCATGATTTGAGTTGGAGAAGGTAGTTCCTCCAACGAAATGAGAAATGATGGTTTCATGCATAATGAGTTTGTAGATGTAGTTCCTATTTTCTTGTATGCATTGATCATGTTTGAGTTGGAGTTGATGTTTCCTCCTATGATTTTGTGCATTGTATTAATGTTGCAGGCATGATGGGCTGCTAGTCATGAGTCGTTAACCCCTTCATGTGTTTTAAGTTTCATTCAAGGACGGATGTTTCTAAGTGGGGATAATGTAACGACTCGTAAATCGAATAAGTTAAACTAGAGCCTAACTTGGGTGTGTTTGAATTTAGTGTAAGCTTTGAGGGTGTTTGATGTTGTCCTGAGCCATGGTTGAGCGGTTTAAGGGTTAAACGGCAAGGTACGGCTCCCCAATGATCACCCTAGCGGTCCTTGAGGAGGACCCTTAGTCTAACCCCGAAGACCCCCAAAGAACCTTGAAGTTGGCCAAAATGGGGTGAGCCACAGAAGGGGTCCATGCCCTGTAGGTCCATCCACTATCTGTGGATGGCCTCCGTGGGTCAGACCCCCATGAACCAAGCTGCAGCCCTACACCATGGACCAACAGCAAGGTCCGTTAGTAGACTCACAGTCCGTGAGTCTAGGGAATGAGTCACACCAGTTTTTGTTGTCTTGGTTCGGCCTAGCTAGGGGTGGATCAGTAAATTCACCCCAAGTCTTAATTAGTTGGGGGACAATTATTTTAAGTTATTTATGGTAGATTAAGAGTATTAAAACATTAAAACACTCATTTAGATTTCATCACTCAAATCAAAACTTTACTTCCCCTCCAAAAGTCTCTTTCTAGAAACCTCCATTGGAGGTGAAGACTTCAAGCTTCCACAGTCAAAATATTCAAGCTTTTCAAGTGATTTTCGTGCATTTCTTCAAGTAAAGGTATGGTACTCTTGATCCTTGTCTAACTTTTAATTCAAGGAGCCAATTCCAAGGTGATTTCAAGTAATGAAAAATCTAGGGTTTTACTCAATCTCATGGGTTCTTTCATCAAACATTTTCAAATGGTTTCTAATGACAAATTATGATTGTATTTGTAATATAAAATACTCTACGAATCCATGAATTCTCTAAATTCCTAAATTGTGCCTTTATGAAGTAGATTGTTGATCATGAATGAATGTTGATGGATTATGCCTAAATTGATTTAGATTGTTGAATTGCTTATGTTTATAATGTATTAATTGATTGGATCATGTCAATTTACTTGTCTATTGTAGCATCTTAGATTTGCAAGTTGATGTTGGTTCATAGACTTGAAAAGGGCAAGTTATGATCAATTATATGTTAAATTGGAATTGTGCTTGAGCTATTGGTCCACTTGAAAGGTGGATGTGTTCAATTACTTTGTATATTGTGATCATGACCCTGAAAGGCAAAGTATGATTTTTTAATGTATGATTATGATGAGAAGTATGCGTGTGTGATCTTTATGAATGTGTTATGATCATGTTTAGGGGACAATTGTATGAATGATGATGATTATGTGAAAGTTTATTTTCACATGCTCACACACACATTAATACCTAATGAATGGAGTTCTATGATTACGTTAATCATGAAGTACTCACTGAAAGTCTATTCTCAATTGTACTCTAATGAATGAAAAGACATATTGTGAAAGGACTTTTTCACAATATGGAATTCCTAGGTGAAAGGTTATTCTCATCTTTGAATCTATGAGCTTTCCAATGAATTAATGTTGGGTTGGGATGGATTTCCTCACAGGAGTTGAGGCGGGGTATCTAGTAACAATACCTATATCCTATTTTAATGAATGTTGGGTTTGAGATAGATGCCCTAACGTGAGTTGAGACAGGGTATCTACTAACAATCTCTTATCCCATAATGAAAGAATGTAATGAATGTCAAGTACTCCGTAGGGAATAATGCCAAGCACCGAGTGGATTTGAAATGAGATGGAATCCCTCACGTGAGTTGAGGCGGGGTTTCTAGTAGCAATCTCTTGAGATGGATGCCCTCACGTGTGTTGAGGCGGGGTATCTCGTAGCAATCTCTCTATTCCAAAACTATGTGCCCACATAGGATATTAACTAGTGGATCCACCTAAGCTAAAATGAATGGTCCTACCTTAGGCAAATAGGAATCCCTTTATCTGGTGAGGGTGACACCGAGATTCCATGTCAAGCTCACATCGTTTATGTCTGTTAAGGCTTACCCCCACAACAATGTTAATGAACTATGGCTTCTCAAGAATGCACTACTTAGTGTGGGTGGTAGTATGGGATGCCATATATTCAATGCACAAGTAGGCTTTGAGAGGGATTATGGTGTGTTCCTTATGATGTAATGCTAAGTTAAATGAATGTGTTCTTATGATGACGTTAATGAGAATGTTGTTCTAATGAATGAAGGTGTTCTTAATGAATTTAATGAAGAATGGGTGACTTAAGTGCTTATATGTTTAATGTGAAGATGCATGCTATACTTGGATTGTATTATGAGTTACTTCCTTGTCATGACTTGTTGAGTATGAATGTGCCTAGACTATGATTACTTCAAAGGAGTACTTAGTGTGAGTAGTAGTATGGGATGCTACTTGCACATTGCACAAGTATGACTTAGGGTTGTCTTAGGTGATGGTCCTTGTGTGATGATATGACTTATATAATGTTTAGGTCTCTTATGTATGAGTATTATATGCAAATGTAAAGGATGAATGGTAAGTTCACTTTTGGTGACCTAAAGGTGGTACCTTAGTGTGGATGGTGGTATGGGACGCTATCCATACATTGCACAAGGTATAGCTTGAGGGTTACTTGAGGTGAAGGCTTAGTATGAAGGTAATGGTGTATATATTGAGTGTGTTCAAATGTGAAAATAGGACGTGAATGTTGGTTGTGACTTATATTGTGCCTCTTTTATCAATTTTCATGAAGTTTTATCAAAATGGCATAAAGCATGACTTTCAAATGAAAATGTCTATTTAAAGCATGATTTTACATCACTTCCATACTTAGTACATCTAATGTGCTAACCCATATTTCTTCACCTTTTTATCAAAGTGTGGGAATTGGTTATTGGATGTGTGGTACTTGAAAGATGGGCTTCTAAGAAGCTTGAAGATGAAGACTTGGTGAGTCCTCATAGTGTAGAGGACAAAATCCACTATGTTTCCGTTTTGTCTTTTATTTATGTTTAAATCTTTTTATGAGATAGGTCCCAATGTTGTGTTGAAGTATTAGATGGTTTGAGACAAAGTCTCGAAAAGTCTTCCGCTTGTTTTAATGAAACATGTTTTCGATTGTAAAGAAAGTCTTAAATTCCATCTTACATTTCTAAGTATCTTATGCAATAGTTATGCTATGAGGCTTGTATAAGACCCCTTTGGGGTCGAGTACGTCGTGTCGCATCCGCGGTCTAGTCTCGAGTCGTGACAAAAACCCCTAAACCTAAAAAAACACTAGGCTCTAACCCCTATAATGCCCTAAATCACATATGCTAAACCATAAAAACACACAAAAAATCCTAAGCCCTAAACGCTAAACTTATAAAACCTTAAAAAACCTTAATGTAAAAAACCCAAAACCCAATGCCCTAAACCCTAAAAATCTAGAAAAAACCCTTAACCTAAAAAAACCTATGCCCTAAACCGTAAACCCTAACCTAAAACACTAAATCCTAAACATAAAACCCTAAGAAACCCTAAACCATAAACATTAAGAAACCCCTAAATCCTATAAACCTAAAAATAAACTATAAAAAAACTCAAAACCCCTACAAAACCCTAATCTCAAAACCCTAAATCCTAAAAATCCATAAACCCTAAACCTAAAAAACAAATGAAAAAACTTAAGCCCTAAACCCTAAACCCTAAAAAATATTAAGAAACAGTTAACCCTAAAAAACATTAAATAACCCAAAAACACCTAAACCTAAAATACTCTAAGCTCTAAACCCTATGAAGCCCGAAATCGTACATGCAAAACCCTAAAAAACAGACAAACAAACCCTAAGTCCTAAACCTTAAAACTATAAAAAACTAAAACACCTTAACTTAAAAAACCCAAAGCCCTAAACTTAAATCCCAAGATAAAACCCTTAACCTAAAACCCTAAACCTAAATAAACCTTAAGCCCTAAACCTTAAACCCTAACCTAAAACCCTTAGTTGAAAATCTAATATCCTATGAAACCCTAAACCTTAAACCTTAAGAAACCCTAAATCCTATAAACCCTAAAATAAACCCATTTAAAACCCCTACAAAATCCTAAGCTCTAAACCAGAAATCTTAAATTCCATAACCCTAAAACTAGAAAACACAAACAAAACACTAAGCCAGAAATCCTAAACCCTAAAAAAACCCTAAGAAACACCAAACCCTTAAAAACCCTAAAAAAAACCAATGAAAAACCTTAACTTAAAAAACCCTAAAACCTAGATAAACCCCTTAACCTAAATACATAATCCCAAAAAATTCTAAGCCATAAACCCTAAACCCTAACCTAAAACCCTAAATCCTGAACCTAAAACATCAACAAACCCTAAACCCTAAACCTTAAGAAACCCTATATCCTATAAACATAAAAAAACCCTAAAAAGGATTTAAAATCCCTAGAAAACCCTAAGCTCTAAACCCTACATCCTAAAAATCAGTAAACCTTAAACCTAAAAAACACAAACAAAACTTGAGTACAAAACCCTAAAATAACCCCTAAGAAATACTAACCCATCAACACTATAACAAACCCAAAAAACCCTAAACCTAAAAAATTCTAATCTCTAAACACTATAAAGCCCTAGATCGTATATGCTAAACCATATAAACCACAAAAAGACCCTAAGCCCTAAACCTATAAAACCTTAAAAAAACCTTAACCTAAAAAACCTAAAGCCCTAAATCCTAATAACCTAGATAAAAACCTTAAGCTAAAACCCTAAGTCGTAAACCTAAAACCCTAAGAAACCCTAAACCCTAAACCTTAAGAAACCCTAAATTCTATAAACCCTAAAATAAACCTATTTAAAACCCCTACAAAACCCTAATCTCTAAACAAGAAATCCTAAAAATCCATAACCCTAAATCTAAAAATAACAAAAAAAATCATAAGCCATAAATCCTAAACCCTAAAAAGACCCTAAGAAACACTTAACCCTTAAAAACCCTAAAAAAACCCAATGAAAAAACTTAACCTAAAAAACCCCAAAACCTAAATCCCTAATCCAAAGAACCCTAAGCGCTAAACCCTAAACCCTAACCTAAAACCCTAAATCCTAAACTTAAAACCTCATAAAACCCTAAACCCTAAATCCTATAAACACAAAAAAACACTAAAAACCATTTAAAACCCCTAGAAAACCCTAAGCTCTAAATCCTAAATCTTAAATATTTGTAAACTTAAACCTGAAAAACACAAACAAAACTTAAGCCCTAAACCCTAAACCTGATAAACCTTAACTTAAAAAGACCTAAAAGCTAGATCCTAAACTTAAAACCCTAAGAAACCCTGAACCCAAATCTTTAAGAAACCCTAAATCCTACAACCCTAAAATAAACCCTAAAACCATTTAAAACCCCTAAAAAACCCTAAACCTAAAAAACACAACAAAACCTAAGCTCTAAACCCTAAACCCTAGCCCTAAAAAAAACCTTAGAAAAACTTAACCCATAAAAACCCTAAAAAACCCAAAAACCCCTAAACCTAAAATACTCTAAGCTCTAAAACCTATAAAGCCCTAAAAAAAACCTAAGCCCTAAACCCTAAATTCTAAACTAAAACACTAAGTCTTAAACCTAAAACCCTAAAAAACCTAAACCCTAAACCTTAAGAAAACCTAATGAAATGACCCAAAAAGTTCTTAAAAATGTGCTTCAGAAGTTACCGGAAACTTGTTTAGCTATATATATAAAAAAAAAAATCCGTTTCATTTTTCGAAAATCCAACTTCATATTCTTGTTTAGGGGGTCAAATTGAGTGAGAAATGGGTCTAACCCAAATTTTAGAGCAACCGTATCAAAATCCGAAATTTCCAAGTGGAGCCTTTTTCGCGGGTCTACTTTGGAGGGTCATATCTCCTAGCAAACATATTATTGGGTGGCCAATAACATATCCATGGAAAGCCCTTTGAGTTAGCTACCTAACGCACTTCGTTTCATCTCATTCGGAGTTCGGACGAAGAAGTTATGCCCATTTTCGTAAAATCTGTCCGGCAGGAAAGGCAATTTCCAGTGAGCGTTTTTACTGTTCACCCGCCTCATTTTTTTTCTAAGTGTTGGACCATTTTTCCAAAGGGCATATGTTATTTCCTATATACCATTAGTTCAATTCCCATCTCTAAAACATTTCCCAAAACACCTCTCTCATACTTAGACACATTTTCTCTCAAGTTCTCTCAAGAACCCTAATCCAAAACCTTCCTCAAGATTGAAGAGACTCTTGCTCCAAGTTCCAAGCTTCCA